>NMRB01000081.1:711965-722807 GCA_002633025.1 Notospermus geniculatus
ACAATCGCGTCCTTGCGCATGTCCGAGGAGACTTGCCTGCCCAGATATTGCGAGATACTTATGATGGCCACACTGATGAAGCACTTCGTCGCAGAATAAGAGATTTTGTGCGGAGGGAATTAAATGAGTAAAATTTTGGAACTTTCTTTAATATTGCAACTTTTGTTTCATGAGTATCGATTTTTGCCAAGCTACATGTATGCCGATCCAAAACAAACATCATTTCTTAATTTGTCACACGGGGGCGCGCAAAGCATGACGGTTGATGCCTGTCGATAAGACTATTTGCCTTCCCTATGTAATAATGGGGTCTCAAACGAATGGTTTCGCCCAGTTTGTTGGTCATTACAGGAGCGATCGCCTGGACAGCCAATCGTGTGTAAAAGGGGCGGGTAATTTATTATAAGTCACCGTTTCGTCCGTTACGTCCGTTCCGTCGGTTAGCTACAAGATACCTAATAAAACGTTACTTTGTTTTACCTTTTGGGGATCTTCGGGGTCTTTTCGCTGCTCAAACTATCCTCGTCCGTCGGCTGCTTCCGCTTTCCGTTAGAATCTACACTGGAGTCGTCCTCAGCCATGGGCTGATCATTCCTTACCGGCTCCATTCCCGGGGAAAATATCGGGGAGACACACGAATCAGAGATGCCACTGTCTACGGAGACAACTTCGTGTCGATCCACTAAGTCAGAGTTCGTACCAGAATGTACACCCGAGTGAGGAAATAGATCCTCCTTGATGATATTCTGAGGCGCAGAAATACATAAATTCATTGGGACAGGAACACCTTGACTGTATAGATTTTGTGTGTTGGATGTTGGTGTCCACGGCGAGCTCGGGATGAGAGCTTTATGCATCACGGTATCTGGCGATTTGTTCAACATCGTATGTGCAACTTGTGGGACATTGCTGACTTGCAACAATGGCTGGGGAATCGGTTTCGGAACAGCGGGAATTCGTAAAGGCTTCATGCTGAGGGCTGCCTGAAGAGAACTATGAGATTCGGTGACACTTGTGGTGAAATTTGGCAAGAAGTTATTTTTATGCTTTTCAGTGGGTACCATCCTGGTAAACATGGCAGACGGTTGTTGTTGCGGCGGTATAGGTAGTGGCGGTTGACCGGTTGAAATCTGATTTGACTGAAATGACTGGCGAGGTTGCGGATAAATTGAGCGAATCATGAATTCCTGTGTCTGTATTGGCTCAGGAGCCCGGTAGGGAGCGTCGAAATATTGCTGTGTTTGTCCGTGCGTCTCATTTGACTGGCGAATACTTAATGCGATCTCCTGCTGCCGATGATGATTATACCGTCGCTTGATAGACTTTTTGACTGGCCTGTTTTTCGGTTCTATGTCGATTTCAGGAGGTCGGGCGTGGTCTTCCGAGTCCGCTATGGAGTAGACGGGTATCTGGTTATACGCTGTAGTCTGTGGTAGTGTGTTGAATATCGGCATCTGTTCTTGGCATGAATCGTACTGGGTTGTGCTGGGCTGAAACGACCATCGACGAAAGTGAGGATCGGTGGTTGCGTGCTCGAGATTTTAGCTGCTGTTTACTAGAATGTCTAAGTTCTCACCGATACCGTCAAGGGTTCTTTGTTTGCTGTCACACCTGAAGAACCCTATGCTTTCAAATTTTAAAGTTTCTGTATAGAAGTATAGAAGCCTAGAGGTCCACAACGAACTCCTAAAGGTTCCAACTAGAACACGTGGAACTTTAGGGGCTCTTTTGGGCCTTTTTAATGGATTCTTACTAAACCCTTTGAGAAGGTTCGGTTAGAGTGACAAAAAGAACCTTTTTAGGTAAGAAGGACAACTAGTCCCTGTTTTAATTGCTTACCATTCCAACTGTACTTGATTCTGTCTGACTAACAGGAATATCCTTAGGGCTCATGTTGTCTTTGTGGGATTGACAAACCTCTGAAGGATTTGATTCGAGAACAAGAAGTTCGTTAACAACTGAGATCCTGAAAAAGAAGAACGGATGTTGTACTCTTTGATGCCTAAAGTGTCTAGTGATGCCCATTTTTTGTGTACTCTCATTCTCAACACCATTGCTAGTCAACGAGCTGGACGTAACAACCCCTTCAAAAACGGACAAAATGTGTATATGGTGTCAAGTGTGGACGAACCGTACTATGCTACACAAATGGGGACACACATTAATGGTCGCTCCACACGATCAAATTTTTCATCCAATTTTTTGGAAATTCAGATTCCGGGCCTATTGGGGCTTCAACGTATAAACCCGCATGTCGGCCTTTATTGAGCATAGACTATTCAGAAAATTGGATGAAAAATTTGATCGTGTGGCGCGGCCATAAGTCCACGTTTGTGCGTCCCCAATTACCGGTAATTGGAACAGAACTAGCATGGTCACACACCACTTCTGACAACCACGCTATGGACATGTACTTCCATTTTTAATAGCAGGTTTTTGCGACGAAAGAATAAACCATTTATACCTACTTATTACTATCACTAATCTCTATGTTCTGATGCTGCACTTTGCTGCTGTCGATTGGTGGAAGGTTCTGATATTCGTGAAGTAGAGCGAGAGATTCGGCGCCTTCTATTGCATTTGTAGCCGCCGTGAGAGGATGACCGAAAAAGGCGTTGACGTCTGCTGGGATATTCTCGACGGACGACCTATTCCAGCAGATGTAAGTCTCTTCCGCCTCTTTGCATGTTTCGTCCTTATGCCTGGAAAGTTTGGAAGGGTTACTAGTGACTGACTCATTATTTTACTTGCCTTTCTTTATAGTTCTACTTCTTGCATTTAATCAGCGTCACTTCGACAGGGATTGGGGGATTGTAGTTAAAGCCAAGGAGCCCGTTTTTGCCACTTTCTCGACACCCGGCGCCGCCATCACTGTGCGCGCCATTCTCCAACCCCAGGGACTAACTACGTTGTCGGCGAATGGACCCGATGTACTACGTTGATTTTGTAATGGTTTTGTAGTTAGTATTTCTGCCGCTAGGTGGCTCGCCTACGTCGGCAGTCAAAATACGGTAAGAGATCGCATATCGTGCTCCTTTAAATAATTTCCGATATTTACATGAAATGAAGCGACTGGATTTAAATTAATGATTGGAAAATCCACGAAAAATCTAGAGGGATAGATCTATACATGCACCTCCCATGTATGGGGATAGACTCAATCAAAGATATTCCTTTAGCCGCTGTTTGCGTGGGTATTCAATGTAGGCCCTGTCTGTCACTAATTTATTTTCCAATACAAAAACATGGTGAAGACATTCACACAATATCAATATTCCAATCGGGTGCTTTTGAAAAATATGGCCATAAATAATGCACGGTTGACCTAGTTTGTTATTTCCTTCGCATTGAAACCCAGTGTGCTCGCGGCTAGCAAGCCACGAAGGAGGGGGGTCACAGAGCGGCCAACGATTGAAATGATTCTCTCAGACGAAAAAGCAGGTAGATTCCTTTAGAAGATCACAATTGACGATGACAATGATGAGGATGGGAATCAGGTGCATTCATTATCAATGGTGGCCCGATGGTACACTCTAGGACAGCCAAAAACACTAATGATGCAGATTTTTAAACTCGTTCACGTCCAAGGTCAATTTGACGAAAACGAATTCGAAAATGTCGATGTTCGGAGCACAGTGTTGCTTCGTGTAAACAGTTTTGAGAAAATGGCATTTTAATCTTTGCAAGTGAGAATCAGGTGTCTGAAAATAATTATTTGTGAAGAATTTTTTTAAAAGTTGATTCGGTATGCCGTCTTGAAAATTAACCCCTCAATGCTGCCCGAAATACGTAATGAAAAGGTCAGTGAGGACGCAACCTGAGATATTTGGTATGTTATCTTGATAATTTTCTCTCGATACTGCATGCAATGCCAGTGCTGATTTTGGGCCGATTTAATAGACGTTTGCTAAGCTAACCATTGGTTCCACCAAAAATAGATGCGAAAAGTGTACAACTAAATTTTCACCAAAAAGCCCGGTTTGGATTGGATGGATAGTAAGCGCTATCAGAGCTTAGAAAACGGGGCTTTTTGGTGAAAAATTTAGTTGTACATTTTTCGCACGCCTATCTATTTTTGGTGGAAACAATGGTTAGCTTAGCAAACGTCTATTAAATCGGTCCAATATTATACAATAAAAAAATCAGGGAGGACGCATCTTGGGGAAGTTCCTGCTTGTTAAATTCATGTACATATAACTTGACACGCGATAAAGGACAACTAATCTTCAACAGTGCTTTCTGATATACTTTTACTAAGATCAACGTTTTTTTATGAAAGTCCCACATAAATTTCCAGGAACATGTCAAACGCATGACCCAATAACACAAAATGAGAAAACACTTTTTCAAAACCTGTTCTAATCTGCATTGGGAATTCAAATCCAGTTCTACCGGTTACATATATCAAATGTTCTAAATTTGGAACAACGGGCCTTACCTCATGTCTTTCTGGCTGAGTGCTGCCATGTTCGAAACCTGTCTGACTGGTCTCAAGACTTGATCCAAGACACAATAAAACTTGGTTAGGAAGTGCGAATCACGTTCGGGAAGTAGTCCAACCTTCTAGGAAAGAATCACAGTCGATTGAAACTCGGAAGTCGCGTGTTCGAAACACCTGTAAGAGCGGTGATGGTGTTGAGAGCACCTGGGAGGAAATTTTCGATCTGTTTTTCAAGTTTCTATCACACGGTCTAGAACAGCCAGACCGTGGCACTGATATGCACTGACTTGGGCGGGTTTGGATATGGGCGATTCATACGGTGAATGAATACGTTGACAATGCAATAAATGCCCCGAGGCGCTTTTCATACACATTTATGAAACGTCTTTTTCCTTTTCAATTAATCAGTATATTCGAAGTTCGAGGAGATGACACGGATTTTGAATTATCATGCAAATCGTCTCTCATCAAGCTGGTAGCTTAAGCCACAATACACGAAGCGACCTGTTTGCGTGAATTCAAAGGCAATTGTGTTCGTTCTTTGAGATTTTAGTGATGAGTACACCACCGCACTAGCAGGTTAATGGAGTTATTGTTACAGCGTGCGTCCGGTGCATTCCGGTGGTGTCGGTTACAGGTGACAACAGATCGTGCACTCAAAACGAGCATTTACGTGTATTTTTTCCACAAACAAATTTAAAAGCACTTAGGGTCTAATATTGACATTCAACTATATGTATGTACACTATACATCATAGTTGACACCTCAACAATGGATAAAGTGAGTCTTACGTTTATCATTTCACACCTGGTCCTGATTTTACAGGCTACGTGCCTTCACACTTGCTAAAAAACGCAGCGTGTTCGTCTCCTCGCCCGCAGAATGCCAGATAGTCTACAAGAAGCTGCAAATTTTCATCTTGAAATATCAAGGTCTCTATGGTCAATATACAATGTATATTCGTTCTTACACCATTGTAGTTTGCTATTGTTCGTGAGATACACATTTAGCTACAAGTCATTTTTTTCAAAATGGCCGACTGGCAGCCATATTGGAAGCCCAATTGAGCCAAAATAATAAAAGTACTCAATGAATAAATGCACTGGGTTTTTTATTTTAGAATTTAATCAGACTTTGTTCTGGAAAGAGGTAGTTGCTCTGCTTCATATGGCTTGCTTAGAATTTGAGCGGAGAAGGCTTGGACTTGGTCAACTCCTCGTACCGGTACTTGATGTTCCACTAAAGGCATCTCAGTCAACATATTATTCTTCTCCTCCAGAAACTTCACTTTCTGCTGTTCCATTGAATCCAAAAGTTCTTTTTTCTCTCGAAGAGCATTACTTTTGTCCGTTGCACGTCCATTCTTTTCGTTCTCCAAGGCATCCTCCAACCTCGTCTTCTCTTCAACCAGCTTCTGATATTTCTCTGACTGCAACGTCGCCATTCTTTCCACCTGCTCTCTCAAGTGAACCTGATTCGCAATCTCACTCTCCAATTCGTCCACTCGCTGCTTCGTTTCCACCTTTAACCACCTTTCTCGCTCTTCAAATCCTCCTGTAAGTCGCTCGATGGCTTCTTCCTTCGATCTCTTCAATTCCTCAATTTCTCGTTCGCTTCTCTCCTTGATTTCTGCAACACGGGACTTCAACCCATCGATGATAGCTCGTTCCCTTTCAATTGCTGCTTCCTTCTCGAACTGAGAACATGTCATTTTTTCCTCTGCTTCTCTCCTCAATTCTGCTTTCTCGGATCGATGCTTCATCACCATCCGTAACTCTTTGTGCTCCGTCTCTTCCACCAGACGGTCTCTCTGGTTAGATAAGTCCGTGAACTTCACCATTAACTGACCATATCTCTCGTCCTTTTCCTTCAGCACCTCTTTAATGTAAGTCTCATTCACGATATCCAGAACAGCTTTGGCGACGGCTTTTTCTTCTTTCAGTTGTGCAACGGCAGACTTCAATCTTCTTGTCTCAGACCAGGCCTGCTCCAACTTAGCATTCATCTCTTCTTCAAACTCGTTTTTCTCATTTTGTTTTTCCTCCAGCACTTTATCACACGCCTCCTTGGTTGTTTTTGTCTCCTTATTATACTCTTCCTCCAATCGGATCTTTTCCAAACCATGCTGAAATCTTATATCCTTGATTGTCGCACGCAATTCCTCTTTCGTCTCCTTGGTTTTCTCCTCAGCTTGGTGGAATTCAAGCGCATGTTGTCTCTCTTTGCGTCGGGTTTCTTCCAATAGAATCCTGTACCGGTCACCCTCAGTCTTCATATCTTCGCTCGCCTTTGCTTTAATCTGCTGCACTTCGGCCTCAAACTTCTCATCCTGCGGAAGATGATTACCGGTAATACACAGTGCCAGATAGAAGTATGGAGCGTCAACCTCAAGAATTTAGAGGACGATTTAACCTTTAAAAAGGTACCACAAGTGAGTGCAGTGCACACCCAAAGAACTTACCTTCTTTCTTCTGATCTGAATCCCCTCAACATACTTTGCTTTCCAGTGCTTGTTCTGAAATAGACGGGTTTGTTTTCAAAGTGCTGGATTCATCGCAAATACAGACGCCCTTGTAATGGAAGCTGTCCGACGGTGGCCATGCAGTGCATCGTTAAAAGAACTAGGCCTATACCCAAGTTTCCCCCGATAAACTCAGTCATGAGTTTTTTCAGGTACGGTGTTGAAGGACCCGGTAATTACCAGATAAGCTTAGCAAGTGGTTCCCCCGGGTGGTTCCAGAGACAACATAGACAACGCTGTGTAACGCCAGCTAGCGCCGAGTTCAACGACCAAAATGTTGGCCGCATGCTGGAAAAATTGCATGGAATTGCCTACACTCTTAAAAAATTCTTGTCATCGCAACTTGTCTGCGAATATTGATGAGATGCTTTAGTCAGCCTGACGAATTACGTCATTCATGACACAATTTACTTGTCATGGCGAGTCGCACATCTCTGTGACGAGTTCAGTTTATCCAGTTGACAAGGTCTCTAGTTATGGCGATAAGTTGCAGGTGGCAGGACATTATTGCGCATGCGTTTCCCTCACATTTATCGCTCAATTTCTTGAACTCTAAGCATGCTGTCACCATCGTTGCCTCAGTAGTCACGAGGGTTTAGGGGTTATGTCTAGTAGTTTATATATTTCATAGGTCGTAGGTTCGAATCCTGCCGTAGGCCCTGAAATTTGGGAGAGTTTTTCTTTCATATGTACCTGTTATTAGTACTTGTAACTACCGCATAACGGTCTCTTGGCGCATAATTTTTAATTTTTGTGTAGCCTGAATGACGAGATGTAGTTGTTTCAATGATAAGATGTCTCTTTTCCGAGGATGACGAGTTAAAAACTTGTCAATTGACAAGACAGACCCTGTCAATTTAAGCATATTCTGAGAACGAGTTCCAGCTTGTCAGTACGACGAGAATTTTTTTAGAGTGTACGGGATCGCTCACCTCTTTACTGAGAGCAAACACGGTGTCATTTTGTTTGCTATATTCCGCTAGTAGATACGAATCTGTAACAAAATAGAAATTGTAAGCCTTTTGGCACACCTCACAACAGCTGCCCCTTTTTTCGTGGCGGGCTCCATTTCATTGCCAAATGACACCATCACCAAACCTTACGAAAGCCCCCTAGAAAACTCTCTTATCCTAAAGAATGTCGAATTTTCGGTGTGTTGTCTTACCAATTGGTACACTTCGTTTCTTCTGAAACATAGCAGTACACTTGAACTTCATCTTGAAAAAATCTTTCCCAAATTGTAAGCAATGTGATTGTGAAATACGTCGCATCAGAAAAAGCGCCGGATCTGTCTTCGTATCTAAGCAGAGTGCCTAGCGCCGTTGCCAAGGCCCGTGACGAAGCGTTGACGACACGACGTCATGACGTGTTCCATTGATAAAAGGGATTATCTTTTTAGCCCATCACTTGGCACTTCTAACAAGGCCAAACGCATGCTTCCCTTCTAACAAGGCCAAACGCATGGCTTCCCCTAATTTGGAGGGAAAAGTGGTAGATTCGCTGTGCATCCCCTAATTGTCAAGTTGCAGCTTATTCCGTCAAACAATAGTAGGGGAACACTCACAGGTGGGGAATATTCAAAAACGTTACACCGGAAAGAGATCATGCGGGACGAGTCTGAACTATCTCTTACTTCCTACCATACTCATGGGCCCTGCGTACTAGTCAGAGAGCGGGATCATGTCAAAATGCGGGATAGTAAAACTAGATATCTATTTTTGGTCAGGGTTTATGCTCTCACCTGAGCACGAAATTTAGGACCTTTTTAAAGACTTTTAATGACCGAGTTGATATAAATTTAGGACCTGTTTCAGGTATTTCTCTGGGGGAGCATGAAGGGTGATAAACGCAATTTGACATACTGAGCAGCCAGAATTTTTGGCAAAGAGGGGATCAGGGTTGCCGAAGGCAGTTGTTACAGACGGGTGCCGAAGGTCCCTGCATCAAGGGGGTCTGGGGGTTCTCCCCCAGAAAATTTTGAAATCTAGAATGCTTGAAAAACAAGGGACTTGTTTGTATTTCAATTGTTTTATTAAATCTGGGATCCTTGATGAACAACTATCAAAGCACATCCTGAGTGACAAAAACATGTGGGAACTACTCCAACAACACCTGCAGAACAAAATTATAACAGACATTTTGAACAAAAATAGAAAATAAAAACAAAATTGTGTTGTAACATCACCAAGCTAATGCTTTATTCGAAACATTCAGAATGCATACTAAAGAAGTAAATGCGCTGACTTATATCTCCAAACAATTAGAATTCAAACAGAGTCTGTTCAGGGAAGAGGTTGTCCTGCTTCATATGGCTTGGTTAGCAGTTGAGAGAAGGCTTGGACTTGGTCAACCCCTCGTACTTCGTGTTCCAGTAAAGGCATCTTCGTAATATTGAAGTCTTCATAGAGGTCATTTATCTGGAAGGCAAGCACCATAATGCATAGACTTAACAAGTGAAACCTGGTTCAATGGGGATCCTAGCTACAACAGAGGGCAGCACACTGAAACCCGGTCCTATACAATGGACGCCTTTTGTGTTGGAAATTAGTCAGGGCCGGGATGTCAGTTTCATTTCAATAGTTTTAACCACTAATGACACCTATTGACGCAGTGGGGTAGGGTCCCCCATTATAATCGCAGTTCCTATGTAACATATCACAGCTGAAGAATGCTTGAATGTATACAAATTGTATGGATGTTCTGACCCCAGTAAGGTTTGTTAACACAACAAATTGGGCTCAGATGACAGAGAATTATAGGCAATTGGACACCATCTGTGATGAGCATTGTGTCACCAGTCCTTCACTCACTCAGCAGTACTTCAATACATGCAGTCTTGACACTGTCCTCACCTGATCTAAATATTTTGCCTGTATTCTATGTCTAGAGGCACACATTTTGCAGGGTTTTTCTCCTTCGGCCACAAATAGCAATTGGTTGACAATCACATTGTGAGTATCAATACCACACTTAGTCAATTCCTGGACCAGTCTTTCTGTCTCGTACAGGGAGAGAAATTCTGCTATGCACACACAAACAAATGTTGTCTGGTCCTGAAATTAAAAGTACAATACAATAGAATAATTTGAGTGCTACATATTGGTAACTAAATTACACCATCTTGAAATCTCTGTTGCTCAATCATGGAGTTACATCAAATGGGGCCATGACGAACTTTACAAGATGATAGATTGTAGTTACATCTTTCGCAATTCAGAACTACTGAGTCCTAAAGTCATACCACGACTTTAGGAGTTACAGCTCTTGGAATGAGTGACTTGTGAGTAAGTTATTTAATACTTCTGCATACTGGTACTTACTGGGTTTTTAAACTGCTCATTGACTTGTTTTATTACTGGTAAAATATCCTCAAGCTTTTTGGTCATCTCATCAGCATTTATATCTTGAAGTCCCATAAAACCAGCAATCTACAATACCAAAAAGATAAAACAAATTGATAAATGAAATGGTCCATGGACCATGTGCTCACCTGGGTGAACGTACCAGAAAAACAAATGACAAATGTTAAATCGAAATGTTCCATGGTCATGTATCCTCGTTAGATGCACCTGATAAAATTTTGCAGACAATCCAGTTACAGTTCAGGAGTTACTGGACTTTGAGCTTTGGTTTTGGCCATCTGGTGGCCAAGCGGAGAATTGAATAGGACCGAAAAGTGGTGTCATAGGTCATCTGACATAGGGGTATATATGTACCAAGTTTCAAGTCAACAGCCCAAGCAGTTACGAAACACGCCACCAAATGACTAAATTTTGAACTTTGACCTCTGTGACCTTGAAAAGTCGGTCAAATCAAAAACCTCTTACTTATGTCATGCATCCTCATTAGAAGCACCAATGATAAAAATTTGGAGAGGAT
>NMRB01000081.1:726016-742987 GCA_002633025.1 Notospermus geniculatus
ACGCCTGAAATAACAGCATTCTTTGAGATTTCACAAGTTATAAACACAAAAGGCTTCAACTAGATACCGCGGAACAAATCGAACTCAGACTTCAGTAGGCCAACCTCCTCGTAACCAACCACTACCCCAGCTACGAACAGCAGTATACAGATAAACAATTGGGGTTAACTGGTGTCTTTTACAGCAGACCTAACCCATCCACTTGAAGTTGTTGACAAGTTTAATGACTCCCCACTGATAGCAGTAATTTGAGACTGGCTCGTAGGACCATGGAGTATGTTTGGAATAGGGACACATCACAACCCGAATACCCATTCCTTCACTCGGTCGGTCGGTCGGTCGGCCACTCGGCATTTTTCCGGTTACCAAAAAAGTGTTTTTTTTAGGATTCACCAGTAAGGTAGGGCCTAGTAAGTTAAGCCTAGGCCTGGTGGGTTTACCTTGTGTTATGCTTAAAAAATTTATTCCAGGCCCTGCCTGCCATTGTTAGTCTTTTATGTTTAATGTACAGCAAAGAATAAGATACCATCCAAGGCAAGGCCAAACCAAAGCAAAGGGAACACTCACAGATGGAGAACATTCACAAACATTACATAGGCCTACACCGCCAAAACTACCATGACTACAGATACGGACGGGCATAAAATGAGCATTCATGACCGTTCACTAATTACCTGCAAGTCGTTTTACCAACCCCACCCTTTCCACCCACAAACACCCATTTTAAAGACGTCTGTTCCAGAATATTCTTTACACTTGGCTCCAGAGGTTCGAAATCGTCTTCCATTTTGACGTGTCGAAAACAGATTCACGTGTAATCTCGGGAAATGTACAGTGGATACACGGGGCACTGCGGCCGCTGTGGTACTTCGATTTTTAGCTGTCGTGAAAATCGACACATTGCGCAAGGTTCAATGCACAGGGCACGCACGTGCATCGGTGGAAATGTCTCGTGGTGGCTATGCTGCCCGGCTTTGGCAACGCATTAAAACATCCTTTACCATTTACCGCACACCTGAAAGATATGTTGGAGAAGATCATCTTGGGAATAGATATTATGAAATACTTAAGGGTATGGGCTGGCATAGTGGCAGAAAAGCATGAAAACTGGGTGAAAGTCTTCGTTTTGAGGAGGGACAAAAAATATGTACAGTCAGTGCACCGCAATGCACACGTGACATATGGGCTATGTAAATGAGAGTGCATGTCGTGTGTCTATTGCCCCCTCATCCTCATGTTTTTGGGCCGTGTTCATCGGCATCGCTTAGTCTCAATAAACTGGCACTGCAGTGCTGTCATAAGACTGTTGGATATTTTTTCAGGTGCGGATCCAGGGGGCGCACCTCACCTGGCGTGCGCACCGGCCCACCCCTTTCGACCAACAAATCTGTAAAAATGACCGTGAAATTTGGAGCCAATCATTGAAATTCACTGCAGATTTCAATGTTTCTAGCACAGTATTGTGCCCCCTCTTTTTCGAAATCGTGGATCCGCCCCTGTACTTTGCCAGGTTGGCTGGGCCATGGCCTACAAATGTAGCCAACCACATTTGATTTTGTCTGGTTTGTTGTAGTACGGTACTATCACTAAATTATTCCAATAAAATAATTGTTGCTCTCTAATTTTTCAGATGAAAAAACAGGAATCCGGCCAAGGAGATCGGTGAAAGCCAGAGACCAAGATGAAACAATAGTACCTGACGTTCCAACTGAGTGGACTTGTAAGTAGTCTCCTGTATAAGTGTAGGCCTGATCTGGGGCTACTCTATCACTACAGAAGATTCTTCACCATGATTTCTTAATGGAGCTTGGGAGTTACCGCTATGCTTCAGTTGCTTTGTTCTCTCTTTTTAGCCTGGTTGAGATATAGGAGAGAAGAACCACCAACACAGGAGGTATGTGTATGTGACTCGGGGCTCACACTTGCAGGGTTGGAGCTGCGAAATATTTCCCCCTAGCCATTTCTTTAGCCACATTGAAGTCTTATTTAGCCAAAATCATTGGAGTTTAGCCACTTTCTCAGATGAGTTTAGCCGGAAACTGATCTTCTAATCTTCAGGTAAACTTGTACCTTAGCCACATGTCTGGCACTGATATAGTAGACATCCAACATAGCCTGACAATGTCTTATGCCAGTTATGTGGTGCGACCAATCAACCTCCTTGTGGATGCAGGTGACCCTGTAGAAAGATGTTTCAGGTCTTTGTCACTGATACATCCTTTATAATAATTATATTAAAATCCCATGATTGTTATTGATTCTCCATGGAAAAGCATGCCACTTGATATTGCTGACACCCTCCACAGTTATTGACACACACTACAGAAAAATCTTCCAAATATGTAGTGTTGTTGTTGATACACTATATACAAAGTAGTAGTGTCGCCATCTATTGCTAACTTGATGACTCATGTGCTCTGCATACATTAGTGGCACTGGCCCAGTTTTCCCGCAAAAAGATCGTCGATGACCAATACGGCTTCGAAGGGAGATCCCGAGGGAGATAAGTTATTTAAGTAAATATCTCCTTACTGGATGAACCCTAGCAAACAAATTTGATATGACTGGAAAGTGCATTCTTTCTACATTACAGCCAAATTGATTATACAGGAATTCAGTCAGGGGTTTGGGAGAAATGGACTTGGAAATATAACAAGCTCTGTCAGATTGAATGTTGAAGTCGGGTCACTTCCGAGCTTGTGGCTGGTTTTCACAAGCTGAATAGGGCAATCAACCTAAAATACCTGGGCAGCTGGGGGAAAACATTATCGCCAGAAAGGTGTTTCGCACTTCCAGGGCTCTTTTTCGCCACATGGGGTTATTTTGAAGCCCTCGCCAAAATTTTAGTCACCTGATATTTTACTTTCGTCAACGGCATTCGCCGTTCGCCATTGGCGAAAATGCGAGCGGTAGCGCCAACCCTGCACTTGGGTCTAAAATTAGGGAGAAATAATGTCTCCCTCCTCAAAATGTTGGGAGACTTCACTCTCAAGAGGGAGACTTCACATAAAGTTTGTGGACGACATATCTAACAAAGTTGTTTGATTTCAGCCTCTTTGCAAGAAATTAACACTTAATGACAATACTTCAGGCATTTAGGAGTGGATTTGGGCATTTTGGGGTGCAGAAAATGCTTCAGAGGGGATCATGTAGGCCTACCCATTTAAATTGTTTTTGTGGCGACTTATGTCTCCCTAGGAGTTATTTTGGGCGAAATTTTCGCCCCACATCGCCCACAAATGTGAGCCCTGGTGTGACTACTCATGATTTGTATGCACAATATAGCTAAATCCCCTAACTAAAGGCCTGGTTGTGGACATACTAGTGAAATTGAAAATAAAACATGACAATTCATCCTAAGATCCAAATTCATCTACCGCTGATTTGCTGAAGACACGGGCTGCTGTTGAATGTTTTGGACATTTTTCACTTCAGGAGATTGATAGAAACTATGCTATGATGGTGGTAAAGCAGGGCAAAGCTGCAGAAAAAGAACTGAAGGATAGACTGGTATGGACCTACCTCAGAGATGGCATGCTACATGTTACTCTGACCACTTTGCATTGCTGAATGTCATGCATGTACATCCATTTTGAAACTGTCCACAGAAACCTGAGATGTGCTCAGGGTCACGTATTGCAAATATTTTTATCAGTCTCTGAAACATTGCCACATTGTCAGTTATCAGATAATCAGAGGAATTGTGCTTGATGATAACATACATGGGAAATGGTTATGCCCAATCTCAGTGGATTCATTGTGCTTGTTTTTCTTCATCAATCATCTTTGTAATTTCCTCTGTAGGAGTCGGAAGAAGATCATGAAGATGGGAGGATTCATCGTGTGGATACACAGAACAAATCAAGTAGGTCACTTATTTTATATCTCTTGCTTACTTCTTCAGTGTTGACCGTGCAAACTGCCATCTAGAAGTTAATTTCAAGCAGGCTTTGTCAATACTGGATGGCTTCTTGATTCATTCCTGGCCTTCATGCCCAAGTCTGGTATTATTTCTTTTTCTATTTCAGAATTTCCCAAATATGAGGAGTATGAACAAGTTCCTGGAGTGAAACCTGAGGAAAAGGAGAACAGATGATAGTGCAGAAACATGCCAAGATATGGACCGAGTGCTGTGAGCGGTTTGATGTGCATAATGCTCTGAACTGATTCACCATGACATAATCCATCTCAGCAATGAAATCCCCCATTACACACTTTACCATCACAAGATTTCATCCTGCCAGTGTGCTAAGCAACAAAGCTCTGTGGATCTGTACATATCATATCATATTACATCTTACTACATGTAGGTGTTCTGAGACTGAGAGATCCAATGTCAACATAACTCTTTCATGCGGATCACATTGCTGTGGTTGAAGGCAGTGCCGTAAGATGGCGTTGACCTCCCTGAATTTCCTGTGGCAAGATAGATAGAACAAGATGACTGATGTGTACCTCCTATATGTTACTTCATCAGAGGCAGTCCTACTACCTCACTAAATTATATTATTTATGTTTGTAAATATATGAAGTTTACTATGAATCTTGGTCTCATTTTTGGGCAGTGATTAAAACTCCATTTCATAGAAGATGACATCACTTAATGTGGTTGTAAGTAGGCCTACAAACTGTCAGGATACTAAGGCACCAAGTGGAGTCTCTCTAGTGCAGGAGAGAAATACAGTGGATCCTCTCCTTGTGGAGGAGACACCGGAGGACAATACGTAAATGAGGACACTTCAGACACAGTCATCTTGATTTCTCAGAAAAGGTACGTGAAATTAGTTTGAGGATGACATAATTTCAATCCTGAACATTCCAATCTACGTTTTATAGTGATTAACAACGAGGCAACAGACCCACATAATGTTGAAGACATGGATGTGCCGGTTGTGACAAGATAGATAGGGACAACCAAGGACAACCAAATGGACAGGAGACAACCCATTAGAGCGCAACCATTAGAATCTATGCCGCTTCTTGCTGGTGTAGCAGGGACCATTTTATGCATCCAATTGCCATTGGTAATTTTTTCACATGAAAATAAACAGAAATTATGAGAACATCCATATGAGCCTTTGGCTGGGTGTGACTGACGGCATGAGGAACTTCGTCACATCCATGTCTCAACCTACCTGTCACACTGACACCACAGGCTAAACAATATGCCCAGAAGTGTTAATTCTGCCTTATTATTACATGTTTGATTAATAATCACAAGCACCTTCCTCAAAACCGAAGGAGCGCTTTCTCTTTTATCAAAAATGAATGTGCGAAATTCGGGTTCAGAAATCTGTCTTCGGCAGGTGCTGCCATCTTTTACAGAAATTGGAACTAGTGTATCCAATATGGCAGACGAATTGCCTCTTCACGAGTGTGTTTTCAGAGGAGATATTCGTCAATTATCACAGCTTCTAAGATCTCATGATGTTGCTCAGAAGGATAAACATGGTAAGGATTATATAAGTGAATTGTGGTGCAGAATTTATGGTGATCGGTGCCTTCTTTTTTCGTTAAACAGATGATTTACAAGACAGCACTGTTGCTGTCATGTCATAGCTGAATACATTGTATGCATGTGTGTACATAAAGTACATGACACATATAGGTACATGATAGTCTTGCCTTGGCTTTCTTTCATGGTACCGATACATTGATTGCTTGATATTTCATGATTCTTCCTCAGCAATCTTACATGTCTTATGTGTGCTGGAGTCATAGTCAGGAGGTGCGGATCCAAGGGAGGCCGGACCGAGGGGGCGCACCCGCCGCACACCCCCTTTCGGCCAACAAATCTGTAAAATCGATCGTGAAATTCTGAAATTTGGAGCAAATCATTGAAGTTCACCGCAGATTTCAATGTTTCTAGCTAGCACAGTGCACCCCCTCTTTCCCAAAATCCTGGATCCGTCCCTGATAGTGACTGTAGTAGGCTACCGGTAGCCTGTTGCACTTGCAGAGTTGGCAGTAGCGGTAGGGTATACTGGTATATACCGCTATAGGCTATCAGTTAACGGTAGGCCTACCAACCAACATGTAGGCTACGGTAGCAGTCAA
Organism: Notospermus geniculatus; assembly: GCA_002633025.1. Classification (NCBI taxonomy): domain Eukaryota; kingdom Metazoa; phylum Nemertea; class Pilidiophora; order Heteronemertea; family Lineidae; genus Notospermus; species Notospermus geniculatus. The sequence goes on from NMRB01000081.1 coordinate 732,074, forward strand.
ACTGTAAAAACAAGGGAAGCAAGATGGCCGGGCTCTATCCATCAACATCCTTGCCACTTACATGTAGGCCTAGCTGCACTTCGCATTAGGCCCTGCTATGAGCCCCAGAATTTCAGGCCCAGGGGTTCTGCTGGAATAATTTATTTTGTAGCCAAATCTGTAATTTTTTAAATTATTTTGAAGCTTTTTTCAACCAATTGTAGCCAATTAGTTATTTCCTCAGCCACTGAATAAAAATATTAGCAAATGGCTACAATGGCTACTGCCAGCAGAAACCCTGCAGGCCTACTGTATGTCTATGATCTCTCCTAGCCTACCTTGGCCTAACAGGTAGATCTAGGCTTATTCGTGTCATCTTGGCCATACATGTAGTTGCTGATCTCTCACACAAGCACTCTGACAAGGAAGGCTTCCAGTTCCAGTGGTGGGAATTGACACATTAAACATAACCAGGACGAAGATACCAAATGTACATGTAGGCCTACCTGTGGACTGGGAACCCTTCAGAAACATATCATTTTAGGCCCTAGTTGCTTTAGATGTAGTGGAGATGGAGGGACTAATGAAGTAACTATACATGTACATCAAGTACCGGTACATGTAGGCCTACGTTGTCGGTACTAAGTCGTGTCCATCGGTAATGAATTGAAACGAAGTTTAACCTATCTCACCAAATTCTAATCCATCCTTTCCATTATCTCTTTTCAGGAAATACACCACTTCATTTGGCAGTTATGTTGGGGCACAAAGGTGAGTGGCACACCGACCATACAAAGCAGTCATGCATGTTAGTCGCCTACAATGTTGCTGTTGATGGGAATACCTATCACAATTAGGCTACTGATGCCTGAATTTAGGAATTTGGGAGCAGTATTTTGGTTGGTCTGTGACACAGTTTGGAGTGTGAATAAGCATTTCGTTTTTTTTCAGTTGAGTCACTTTATTTTGTCAACTTTTCCATTGCCAAAGTTGCAGGTGTGGCCATGTTTTCACCTGTACCCCACTTAATTAATTTGTGAATCATTGCATCATTTTTGATCATCATGCAGTGCCACACCTGTGCCTTGCTTCAGGAGACACTACAATTAACATTTACAATGAAATCGCTCATGTGCATTTTGTTGTACGGTAGTATACACTGGATGATAAGTCAGTGAATCATATTGCAATATTACGTGCAAAAATCAATATGGAATCAACATTGTTTACAATGATACTGATACTGTTTCAAAGGTTTCATAGGAAATATTCTCATTCCATAGATCTAATATTGCCGTAGGAATAAGATGATCGTGAATTCATATATAACTCCCACCCAGTCAGTCATGACAGTGTTATCTATGCATGACATGATGATGACATCAAGAACGAAGCTTGGTCTCTTTTGTGTGACAATACCATTCGGCATACTGTAAAATTCCTGCATCTTGGACCCTATTTTAGTTGTAGCCTCTACTGCATCTCAGTGCATCTCTTATACCTTGTGTATTATACCGCGCCAGTCACCTCATCCACATAGTGATTGCGCTCTCTGTTGCTTAACCTCTAGCACCGAGGCCAACGCACTAACCACTAGCATGACTAGGCCATAAAGGAATGGTCAGCGGGTTAAGCCTTGCCATATGCAAGGGGTTCAATGCACCATTCCCCCTTCCGACAGAGATGACTCGTCCTCGAGTCACTTAACGCCACTCTGCGTCTCAGTGCTTTTATTACACTCCAGATTCGACTGGGAAGGTCTACCAGATGTATTGTACCGTGCCGGTCACGTCCATCCACAGTGATCGCGCTCTCCGTTGCTACCTCTAGCACCAAGGCCAGGGCGCTAACCACTAGGCCATCGCGCCAACCACTAGGCCATAAAGGAAATCCTATGATTACATGTATGGCCAGCGGGAAAAGCCGTGCCATATAATAGCTGCAAGGGGTTCAATGCACCTTGCCCCTTGCGAACACAGATATCATTGGCTATAGATGTGATCTGATCATCATCCGACCGTCTAACCAAATTAACTCGATGGACATGTTCAGCATGTGTACTTGGTACTTGTATTGTATCACTATCAGATATGCTACCACATACATTGGAACAATGCTCCACCATGTGCTTGGTGCAGGATGAGTCATGAATGAATACCATCAATATTGTGATATAATGCTTCCCTCATCACACCATTCCATCTGGGATTATCGATATCTCAGTGTGTATGACAAAAAAAATGTCCGTAAGCCATTTTAATTTCGCATTCTGCCAGTCTGTGACTGTGAGACAGTGCGACACTCTGGTTTATGTCCATTAGGCCATTTTAATTTCGCATTCTGCCAGTCTCTGACTGCGAGACAGTGCAAGACTTTTGAAAGAGTAGCGACCAGGATTTACTTTATTAGCGCTGTCAGACTTGTCGGAATTTTTATTATTATCCTCCAACTGCTCCTGAATAATGTGTTGCTGATTAAATTGCGCGTTATTTCTATGGCCAGTGATAAAAAATTCTTCTGAGGAAGTTTTATCAGGTATTGAACGATTACTCTCTATTGAAGTTGGAAATCCTTTCAGTCAAGCCCCTTCCAGAATGTACTTCCGGATCTGCAAGGAAACAGCCATATTGATGCAAACATATAGATTCGGTATGAATTTGACAGCATCAGACATGTCAGAGCCCTTTTCTTCAACTAAATAGGCCTACATAGCATATCGGTGGTAAATTTTGCCACATACCGGTGTAGACCAGTGGTTCTTTACACTCGGCCCCAGTGTGTATCCGACGTCCCGGTCTTCCACACACTGGCACTTTTGGGGCTCAAAAGCCGTGAACACCACTAGATGGCACTCTCTGGGCTCCAGCCAATCACCACGCTTTCTCACTCATAATTGCCGCGGAAATTCCACGGAACTTACTTCCAGGAAAAATGCAAGGACCCGTGCTGCCACCATGCGGTCTTTATGACTGTTAATCTCTAAAAGAGCCAGACGCGGAGTGTGACTTACCGAAGGGGTGAACCCGTAGCGTCTGGCCAAGCGAGACTAGTGGTTCTTACACACGCAAGGAGACCGATATGTGACTGAAAGATTTAGCTGCATTAACTCTAACCAATACGTTACTATTTTGCTTGTCATCAACCAGTTGTGGGTATTTATTGAGGTTGCAGGATGGGGTTTAAATAAGTGTGTGTCGATTTCATCATGAGGATGTTTGATCTGTAAACTTTCATATCACTGTTTATCTTCCCAGCCTATAGTAAACGATTTCATAAATATGCATCTTTTCATTTCAGAATGTGTGCACCTCCTTTTAGCTCATGGTGCCCCAGTCAAGGTTAAGAATGCTCAGGGTTGGAATCCGCTAGCGGAGGCAATAAGTCATGGTGACAGACAAACAAGTAAGTCTCCCACTTACCATGCTTACGTACATGTCGCTTAACTATGAAAAAGACGTGAATTGCCTTTACAGTGCATAGTTTATTCACAAAGCCTCTGTAGATCGTCACATCTGTAACTGACCTTTTATGGCGAAGCGGATTGAAAGGATGTGGGAACAAGCCATCTTATGGATCCATGCAACAGCCTTCATAAGTCAGCAAAAGAAACATTTCTGATGTATTCTGATTCTTTGCCATTCTTTAAGACAAAATGTCTTCAAACACTGATTGACAAACTACATGTATTAACTGCTGGTGTCTATTCATAAAGAGCGAAATGTCGAAGTGTCATTAAAGTAATATCAGAAAATACCCGTATGTGGACTTTTGCGGAGTGTTACTGCTCTATTGCCGTGACTGATTTTGACCTGTGTCATGCTGTGTATGAAGGCCTCTACGACTTGGCAACAGAACTACACCATCAGCAGCAAAAATGGCACTTTAAATTGCTGCTTGGAATACTGCTGTCAAGAGGCCTCTTCATGGTTTATTCATGTATGTATGCTTGTATGACATCCGTCGCCCGTCGTATGCTACGAAACCAATGATTATATGGTTTTCTTGGCATTCTCGTGATCAATATCTTGTCGCTTGTGTCATACGTCTCGCCAGATTCATCTGCCGTCGCGTAGTAATTATCAAGAGATGAAATCAATTATCTTTTACAACTGTTACATGATTAGAGGTGATGAGAAAGTTGCCCTCAAATCAGTTGCGTGTCAGTTTACTTTGAAACTGAACATCGTGTAACACCATGAAAAAGATGTGAATTATTTCACCCATGGGGGATGTAATGAATGGCAAAGGTGGTTTGCAAAGAAGGAGTGAATGGAAAGGAATTCTACAGGTTTATTCAAAATAAATGTGACTCTTCGCATGGCGTTCAGACATGTCACTCAGAAGGTGAGCTGCAACGAACTAAGATGACACCAGAAGAGAATGGAAGAAATAGATTATTTCAGATTTCATAACAGACACACAATATTGAAACTGACAAACGTTTGCAGGGTTTCTGCCTGAAATATTTTTGAGGGTATGCAGTTCTTCAAAATCAGCAAAAAAACCCATGAAATTAAAGAAAATGGCCCTTTTCTGTTCCTTTGAGGGTACTCACAGCGTACCCTGCGTACCCTCTGGCGGAAACGCTGATTTGGTCTCAACCTGCCACGCTAAGAGCGACATGCGACTGGTTTTGCTGTGGAGGGTGACAAGTGTGCAAGACGGTGTTAGAGGACTGTGGTGGAAATTTGCTCACACTATGACTACTGTATTGATACATCACATCAACTGTAGCGTCAGCATGCAATCTTGTCATTGAATGAACAGAGTTCACTCTTTATGTATGACACTTCTGACATGGATCTACGTTGTATACCCGTGGGAGAGATCATCGTGTTATCCAATACGCTACTATTGCGGCACATCTGTGCTAATCCAATGTCCAGCTTTCAGATCAATCTTCAGTAATGTGTTGTGTGTCATTTGTCCGCGGGGAGTGATTTGCTGGTCCGAAACGATGCTCCAATTGCAATGTATCATCATACATGTCATATGATGTCAGTTTCAAGATGTGGTGGTGATCCCAGTGTTGGAGAATGGGTGATTTTAGTGCCATTATTGATGTTGACCCTCCCTTGGACATTGGGGAAAAATAAGTGATGAAAACTCATCAATTGACAGTTGTATCATGTTATTCAAGCAGCATGGAGCCTGATTGCAAGGCCTAGAGGTTAACTCAGGGCACATGTGGCAGTAGTCGAAGCCAACACTTGACAAAGGTACACAAAAAGTTATTTGTGAAACCAAACATTTGACTGTGATTTTAACACAAAACCTGAATTCCAACCATCAGGACGCTTCCGGGTCTACGCAAATGCTCCTTTCCCTTGTCACTGACATTGTAGGGAGCGGTATGGACTGTGTGTAAATGATCTGAGTTTGTCAGGATGAATCCCAACAGGACACTCAACATTGCTGTCTGAAAACTCAGCAATTATGACTGTAGAACGTTTTAAATCCTGCCATCTGCCATCCTGCTTACATATACATGACATATTGCATGATACATGTTGATACTAACACCCACGGACTCGTCAAATGCGTTAACACCAACTGCATCATGATGGAATAGGCGTTGAGTAGGCCTACGATACTGATCGGGAGCAAAAATAGAATGTGACATGCAGGCTTTCCCCAAACCGGCAGTATGTTGGCATGCATGAATATTGGTTGGCCCTGTGAGTTATCTTGCATCATTAGGCCTACAACTGTGTTGGAAGGTCTGTGTAATGTACATGTACGCGTGATGGCTTATAATCAAAGCCATTTTCTGCCCTAAATTCTCATAATACATGCTGTGAAGCCACAAGTATACATGTAATTCTATGCATCCACAGCCATGACAGGGGCATAAGAGAAGTTCCCATTTTAAAGGTACGGTAATATAAAATAAATATATAATAAAATAATATAATTAAAATAATATAAAATGGAGACTTCCTGGTCTTGTCTCTAACTCTTTCCTCACCACAGGCCCAGTCATTCAGCATCACAAATACAGCTAATTTGCTCATTAGCAGCATTTGAATCATCCCATTTGGCCAGATTGGTCTTTGGGGCCACCTTCAACTTCATGAATTTTGTACACGGGCATGTCTGATTGCATGTGCTTTTCACAACTTTTACAGTGACTTTGTCCTTTTGAAGAAGTTGGATTAAAACTTGATGACCTTCTTCTCATTTGTCTTTCCAGTCACTTCCTTGTTACGAAAGCTAAAGCAACAATCACGAGAAGCTTTGGAGGAGAGGAGACCAGCACTTATAAAGGCATTAAAAGATTTAGGAGATTTCTACCTGGAACTCAAATGGGATTTTCACAGTTGGGGTAAGTAATTGGTCCATCTGTCTTCTGTTTTCATGGTTTTGGTTGGAGATGGAGGAGAAAATGATTCCAATTCTTCAAATCGTGATGTTATACAGGTCTCCACCCCACCCCACCCCACCCCACCCCACCCCCCAGAGATGATGAGTGCTGGTACAGTCTGTCACAAGAAGAAAATTCCACAAAAATGAACACCGTGCTGACAATTTTTGTTGTTATCGCTTCCATTTCCCTGGTGCTGGGCTACCAACAGTTTAGTAAGTATGCTTATTTATATCCACATTCTAACTTTCGAGGTCTTCCGAACCTTGCATAAAGTCCTTGAATAAAGTCATCAACATCTATGTACGCCAACATCCCGGTTTGGCGGATCACAAATCAGCGGTGTCGGTGTATTTTATTTGATACTGCAACCATTGTTAATCGTGTGCACCATATAACCTCATATAACGTATTCAGCAAGTTGCTTTTGCGCCCAGGATTAGCAACAAAGCCATCTAACTGCAGGTAAAATCTTCCACACTTCGCCTCCCATCCTCTTGTCTTGCTGAACTGTCCTTCAACGGCTAGTTTCCGTCCTAAGCTTCAGAACAAGCTGTACTCCTCCCTTGCATGCAAATGATGATGGTCAACAGCCATTTGCGACAGGGGAATACAGATCGGTGGATTTTGTAGAATATTCAAACGCTTGGCTAGCCAGTCTGACTCTACCCTGTGAGAAGTAGGGCATACCATAAAAGCGTGTAGTTCATTTTGATACAATGTAAGGAGTTACATTTAGTTTCAGATTACAACCACGTTTTTTCTCTCTACTTGATAGGGAGGATACTTCCTTTTGGCGTAGAAAATGATCTTAGACATCGACAATCCTACACGTGTAGTAGGAGTTTGCTCTTTTCACTGACAAAATAGTGAGGACCCATTTGAAGTATGCTCTCATCAGAACAATGGTTGGTTACCATTCCTCTATCCGGTAAAATGGATGGTGACGATGCTTACAATTCTCATTGACGTCCTTTTGCTCTGCCTTAGAAACCTACCACAATGAACTAACACTTTATTGCCAAAAAAGAATTGATTTCCCCAAGTCAGTTCATCTGTTACAGCTAATAGAAGTGCCTTTTTTACATAGCACAGTACGGGAGTGTCAAAGACGCTTCATATTGTTATACACCCTCACTCCAAAAACCTTGCGAACTCAACAGCAGCTCATTAAGCAGTCACTTCCCTTGAGACCAGTTGATACTAGAAAGTTTCGATTCGACTGAGAATTGAGCCCAGTACCTCTCTAATACAAGCTTCTATCACTGCTCCACCGCGTCAACGTCCCGAATCGGTGACAAAATCTGATAGGGCATCGCAATATTTCTCATCTTACGGCGTTCCTTTTCTTGGATATTCCTGAACTCTCTTGCCGGTGTGCAGCGGAGAAAGTTCCAGGGCGTGATGGTTAAGTCCTCAATACAAAACCAATGAATGCATTGTCGATGGTTATGGTCAGGGTTGGCGACAGGATTAGCCCACTAGGACAATAGCACAACATCTTTGATTCCAGGAGGGCTTTCTCCCCGTTCACATCGGGGCAGATCTGAAAGCTTTAGGCGAAAGCAACAAAACATTATTGTGCTAAGTTGGCAAATAAGATGCAGCAACTGGTAAGGCTGATGAGACGAATGAAGCCACTTAGCCGGTTTAAGCTCTGATGGCAGCGATTTCTTCACAAATTGAGCTAAACGCGGATACGTCATGGCGACTTGAACGGTCCAAGAGTCAACATCCCACGGCGACCCGGCCATTCCAAGTCATTAACCCTGCCCTAATCTTGATTAGGGTACGGTTCATTTGTGCTGGACCACTTATTTTGCTGATTAACGCATACAGAGTCATGATTACATAATCTGTTTGCTGCAGCATCGCTCAAATATGCTTTTATGGCATTGGTAAATGCGCTGCCATTAGCATCGACTCTGAGGACGTACTGTACCTACACGCTCAGCAACACATTACAAAGCAATTTACTTCGTACACAATCAGTTGTATCCAACTCAATTTCTCAAGGGAATGTTAAACTATCGTTACAATAATTAGATGCCGTTTATATGAAACTTTATCTCTTCTCATCATAACAAAAACTCCTTGATTGATTGTACTACTACTGCTTCGGTTTGACACCTCGTGTGCAATTTCAATTTTCTGATTATTAATCACTTTCGTTGTGACTTGGAATGGATGCCGTGTTCATCATCATGATATAAATTAAAGTAAATAGAGATGACACCTTTTTCATGATGAACTGAGTGTATTTTGGTCCGAAGACCCGATACAAGCTTTCGTCACTTACTGTGACTTCATCAGGTATGAGAAAATAAGGGAAAGCTATACCAATAGCCTATACACAAAATGAACTGTAAAAACATATGGAAAGAATTAAACTGGTGACTTCACACCTCTTATCCTACAGATGGTGGGAACAAATACAGAGCAGAGAAAGTACAATGCTGGAATGACAATGGTGTGTACAGTACATTAATTGGTCAGTTGGTAATGTGCTAGAAAACCCTGATCCCTGTTAAGCCCACACTTGATGGAATTAAACTTGCTGATGAGTTTTTGCTCCGCAACATGTCTTTGTTTAATATCCTTGATGGGGCCTTTCAAAACTGTAATTCTCATGTCATCTATATGGTGTCCTGCACTATTGAAATGTTCACTCACTGGAAGATGGGTCACCCTAATCTACGTGCCACGTGCCAAGTTCCACGTGCCACGTGCCGCGTGCCATTTTTTATCAAAATTTTATAATAATTGCTGAACTGTAATTTATCAAAATTAGGTGTTGGGTGAAGGCAGACAACTCTAGTTCGGACTTGCATTCCAAGATGATTTACCATTTCTCTCAAATCAGAGATAAAGTCCCTTTCACAGTAGTTGGTTTTTAAAAGCTTGCAATTGGGGCCAGGGATTTCAAAAAATGTTTTTAATAGCTGTTAGAGTGTCACAGCGCCGTTCCCATGTTCTCAAGACGGACTGCATCAATACGTCAATCCAGGATAGACTCCCCTTAACAACCGCAACCCAGAACAACAGTACAGAGGTATAACGGTACTACGACTGTGTACATAATATGAATCAGGCCCTCTTATCAGTGACCCTTTATTTGTTGCCAGGTGTTCAGAACAAATATTGGGGTTCATACGTGGCAATTAGCGGACTGAATTTACCCTTGAGATTAATCATTGTACGCATTGTGTGTTAAAACAATACTTGTTGAACTTGGTCTAGTTTGATTGGAATGGAACTGAATTCCAACGGGGGGGGGGGGGGGATTTTGCAACGAATCATGTATACAACATTAGCACTGCCACAGTCAAAATGGCCCTGGGGAGTAAACTTAGTAGTCGAGTTAGGAAGCAAAATCAGATATCAAGGTCATCAGATATCAAGGTCAAGGTCAACCACGGGATGAGTTATCGGCATGACACCACGTTCTATGGGCGTCATCGTAATCCATCAATCAATGTATCCTGATCTCTATCAACGTGCCTTGATCTCTATCAATGTGTCGTTCATGTACCGGTAGAAGCACCTGTACATCGGGAACCATACGGCATTTACGATGTCATCTTGTTGATGATGATATTTCTTTTTGAACTGATGGCCGGGAAAGTCAGAGATGTTCCTTTTTCATCTCTTTTATTTCAGCAGCTGCATTTTCAACTTGCGCTAGTTTACTCAGTCTGGCTCATTTTTCCAATAGAGAATGTTCCAGATAGGCCTTTCCTTTTTAAGATGTCCAATATCCTAAGGGCTAAAAAGCTGCTGCCACAAAGGCAACTGCTGCCAAGACAAAATCCGAACGTGTCAAAAGACGATGTTATACCAAATAAGCTATTGGCCAAGCCCTGCAGCAAATGAGAGAAAAGGGGGCATTTCTGAGAGAGGTATCGAGGTTGTACTGTCTTCCGCAGTCAACATTCTCCGATAAATTTCTTGGAAAGTCCGCCGACTGTGCAAAACCTTGCGCAACGCAGTCCCGACTGAGGCTGAAGAAAAAGAGAGAGGGCACCTATTTGGGAAATAGCTACCTATGTAGGAAGTGCTGGGTCTGGGGGGAGGGGTCTCCTACCGGACTTTGTAGTCTTTTTTTATGCTTGATGACTGGATAAAATGTATAGTATACAATAAAATTTTCTGATAACTTCCTGTATAATACAGGAAGTTATCAGAAAATTTATTGGGGAAGACCAATAAACTAAGTACATAATATACATGTACAGTCTTACAATATGCAGTCAGATTGAAAAGGTTTTCACTGGTAATCAGGCTGCACCTCGGGCATAAGCCTAACTGACATTATCATCACTCTGGTGTGGCACGAGAGGTGTTCTAACACCAAAATACACCAAGATATCCCATTTGGGCCCCTATGAATAGCATTAGTGGACTTCGAAAATTTCCAGAGGAAGACCAATAAACTGGGAACGTCCTGTATATTCCTTCTTCTTGCACCTGCACTTAGAAATGTACAGGCATTGACAGATGTTTATCTACACTTTGTATCTTGAATATTTCAAATACTACCGAACCAATTTTGATGCGGTTTGTTGCATATG
>NMRB01000082.1:2596-13310 GCA_002633025.1 Notospermus geniculatus
TACATGAAATCGACACGCTAATACTTGGGAGTCTTTATCATTACATCTTGATGAGGCCCTAATTTGCTGGATGTCTCATTCTTGCATACCTGAAAATAAAAGAGGAAGTTGTAAGACACGTAATAATTCTGGTGACTGAGTGTGGTCTGGTTCCAAATGCCCCAATCTGGCATTCCATGCATTCCTAGCCTAGGCCTATATTCATTGGTAGCAGGCTTAGCCTAGGCCTAGGCCTAGCCTACTCGTATTTAGAGTGGGATGATGCAACCAATAGGCTATGACAGTGTCACTGTCGGTCGGGTGAGTCGCTGTCCGTGGCACAGGGGGGCGGCCACAGAGTGTCAAGGGGGGGTCTACTTAGGCCTGACGTCAGGTCTCATGAGGAGGGCGTGGCACCGGACATTCTGGACCTAGGCCTCTAGGCCTAACTCAGAATCAGATTGCCGGGAAATCGCGTCTCAAGTCAAATTTTCAAAATTCACTCATCATCGGCCGGACTACCGGTAATGTTTTGGTTTGCGCCATCTGTCACTAGGCCTATCAGCGTGGGCCTGTCTGGTAGGCCTAGCCTAGGCCTACAGTTCATTCCAAATCCCAGTGGCGCGAGGTTTTCAGCCGATATCTCTGCAACGGCTGGGTCAAATTCAACATACCATACATCAATTAACTTGTCTTTCTTGCCGGTATCTTTCTGCTATCTTCATTTTTCGCGCAAGGCCTGCATAACTGATCCCTTTCTCAAAACCCATTTCATTTCGCTGTGCTGTTCAGTGCAGTTTACACGTGCGCGATGCATTGCGTCATTTCAAAATGGCCGCCATTTCGGCCGTAAACACGAACTGTGATTTGTGAAAGAACTTTTTTCTGTCACGTTTTTCGTGAAAATGACAGTGATGATGGCTGTACCGCCAAGAAAGACAAGTCGATTGACGTATGTTTCATCAAAATCGGCCCAGCCGTTGCGGAGCTATCGTTGATAAACCTCGCGCCAATCGGAACTGGAATGGAGAGTAGGTGTGCAGGCTGAGACAGAGTGTGGTCAGGGGCGCGGGGAGAGGGGGCCACCCACACCATGCCAATCAATCATGCAATGCAATGGCATGCATGGAATGGGATGGCATCACACCATCATGACGATCACGGTAAACTGCAACTGGTAGGCCTAGCTAAACAGACTACTGTGTCTGAGTGGATTGGGAAGGGACTCAATCTTCATCAGTGTGATTTTGCCTCTTCAACATGTTCAACGTGCCGTGCTGCATGCATTATTAAAGCTAAACACTGCTACTTACATCATGCTTTTAACCTTGTTTGGCCGTGTATTTTGAACGTGGTAGTCGGACAAAACGTCTCCTGCAATCTGCACACTGTCTGTCTTCACACTGAAAGGCGGAGTGTTCAGTGACGCTGACGAGGGACGCTGCGTCATTGCGCTTCACAAAACAGGGCACATTACGTCACGAACGCGGTAGATCACGTGACGCGAAACAAAAAAGACGCGCGCGTATACCACGCGTTCGCTAGTTGTCATTTGGTGCAGACTGTTTGCGAATGTCTTTGTAAACGTAAAAATCGAAATACTGGAGATCTTTTCTATGGAACTTTTTCATATATTGAATTGTTCTGGTACATCGATTAATATACCATTATCTGAAATTTCTAATATAAAGGCAGCTCAGGGCACTTCGTGCAAAAAATCTCTCTCTACAGCCCACTCATGGTAGGATATTGGGAAATATTGGATTGGTGCCTGTTTCAATGGGTTATTTTGTCTCCCTTGTTATCAATGTCTGTCCTCTGCATCATTGCGCATTCTGTTGACGCAGCTTCCGGAGTGGACCCCGTAGTCGCGGGTACTTGGCCTAGTCCCTCGAGTGAGATCGCGGTATTCCAGGCGGCGCTTCGTGTAAGCGCCGAAAACGACGAAGACTGGCCTGTGACCCAATCTGAATAAAATTCAACGATAGGGATGGGGTGGGGTGGGGGTGAGGGAGGAATACAATGCTGGCAATTGAATTAATTGCCTGCTGCATGCTGCTCAAGCTGCGGAACCATCACATACTCAGGTGATGGTTCCCGAATTGTTGGTCCATGAAATGTTTCTAACACTATTGCTTATACTAGTGTATCAGTATTGAAAACAGTATGTAATGTACATACACAGTAATGTACACAGAAAAGAGCAATATGTGGAGTCCACTTTCCCTGTTCCATCTCATTTCCTTTCCCCAAGCTCTCTTTTCTTCATCTCTTTCATCCGTCCGTCGCCTCAGGTATCCTATACAAATATGGCGATGTGCCTTCGTCGACTTGTTTCAGTCATTTACGAGGTAGATTCGAGTGATTTCTCTGTGTAAGCTGATAGCCACCCTTGATCTACCCGACTAGAGACTGATAACCCTTCAACCGTCCAATGTAAAAATATCCTTATNTTTAAGGCTGGGGGCTACCTATGCCGACTTTATTGACGCTCTTTGAAAACAAGCGTCCTAACATATTCATGACAAAAAGTAACAAACTGATGTTAACGAAATGTTTTAGCTACAACCTTTAGGCTCCCGTTCTGTGAAAGAATTGTTCATTTTGACTAATTACGATGGAGTTAATTAAGTTATAACAGGTTGTCAAAATTTGAGTTCGCAAACAATTTTGCAGACTTGGGATGCGACACATCAGTTTCCCACATAGTCTGTAAGGTACAGGCCTGATGCCTGCAGGGCGTAACGATCCGTTTTTTACGAAAGTACTTTCCGTTTAATTGGTATAAACTAATTAATGCCAAAAAAGGGCTCTATTTACAGTTTTTGAAATATTTCATATTCCCGACCAACTATTCAAAAAAGGCGATCGTGTTGCCCTAGAATGCACATATGGCAATAACATCCAAAAGAAATTTTTCAAATATATGCGTCCACAAAAGAGAAAACTTGTTTTGCAAATTTGAAAAATTCCATATCACTCGCCAGTTACTTCTTTGTTATGTAGATTTGCACTATTGGCGCCATTTGTGTAAACTCTGTTCGGCCACTTGTGACCAAAGCACCAGTGACAGAGCTGAACAATACCCGTAGTGGACACAAAAGATTTAGGGTCGGCACGTACACTGAAGATTGGTTTTCGAAAACAGTATACCAGGGTGAGCGGATTTAATCTGAATGTGAATGACTGGTCGCACAAAGGCCAGTTCCGTGGATTGCCACTAGGGAATGAGCTCAGCTATAGGTAGCCCCCCGCCTTAATGTGTAGCATGAAAAATAACGTTGTCGTAAAGTTTTGGTTTATCGTTTGATTTCGAAACCTCCCCAATATATAAAATCACCATACCGTACATTCACTTATCTAAAAGGTCGACGATCATGCCTACAGTCAGTGTCCTGGCTATACATGGTGTATACGGCGACGATGGATGCGGTCGCTGTCCCCATATTAATCAATCTATCTTATTACTATTTATGTATTAATGAGAGTTTGTTTCTCCACATTGCACGCATGGCGGTTGTCGTAAAGATTAATACTGCATCGAGACTACCAAGCACCAAATCCATCATTGGCTTTATATATACATGTACCCTATACAATTTTCGGCGAATTCACCAAGATGCAGAAGGAAACCGAAGAACCGATGCTGTCAGATAGAGTCGCCTCTGTCGCATCATCGAACCGACAAATATCAGACGGCACCGATGTTTCTGCTGAGCCGTTCTGACAGCCCTCTTCCATTTCGCCTCGGTCTCAGACAACCTTGACCCAAGTTAAGGACACGTGTCAGGCTCGCGTGCGTTCCTTCATCTTGGGGGGAACCTGATGCCACATATCATTACATGGTATCGATCTGACGTAAGGTCTAATTGATTTTCCCTTTGTTTCTGTAGCACTACCTCCCTTCAAAGGGACACGAACGTTCTTTTCATTGGTCTGTGGTGGACTGACCTCTGACCCCCATCTGCATATTGTGTGGGAGACACAGTGCGCCTGTAGAGGCAACATACATGACTTGAAAGTAAGGTGTATAATGCATGTACATGTAGGCCTACATTGTCGTAGATTCTGCATGAAGTGGCTAAAAATTTCTGAATAATACATGGACTCTTTTAAATTGTATTTGTTCATCCTCAGAGAGACCATAAAACTTGTCGTTTATTTGAATAGATTGAGCTGTTTTCGGACAAATGATTAATGCAAATGGTGCCAGGCAAATGCCAGGCAGCCTCGGAATCCCAACTGCAGCCGCCATATAAGCATGTGAAGCCCGCAATATTTACAGATGAAGTCAAGACCAGTGGTTCGACTCGGTCTGCGGAAAATGTTCTCGCACCATTTTCGCAACATGATGCGAAAAATCGCACGAGGTGTTTGTGATGGTTGATGGTTGTCCCCTGCTCAGGGAGTTGACCGTCAGCGTCTAAAGACAGGGCGCCCGATCCGTCTGCTCAAAGCGGATTGCCCAGTTAGCCAATCAGTGGGCTCAGTTTTTATAGGTCATCCCTACTCAACACGCTGTGATTGGCGGATTTTTCCATTCGGCAATTTTGTTTGGCTGGATTGTGGTCACGTGATTGCAAAATGGCGAATAGACTACCCAATGGATTTTCATTTTCCACAAACATGAGCGGGTCATTCGATTCCGATGACCCTGCTCCGCGGAGCCATTACATGATGATCCATAGTGTCCTCAATGACGAGGGGCCTCACCGCGAATTCAATATAATTCCCCAGATTCAAATTTCCCTAATTCGCGGTAGTAATGGAGGTTTGATATTACACCCATCCCTAGAGGTCATGTTCAAATAATCACATGTGATGAAGCGTTGATGGGTAGAGCATTGGTAGTTGAGGTGCACGTGTACAGTGAATATGCATAGGTGACCTAGACAGAATTTCGTTGAACTCCGGCGGAATATGAGAGAATACTTCACTCGAAAATGCCCTCTTCCGGCCGGGGGGCATTTAAACTGAATATAAGCTTTCATATCAGTAATTACATTATTTTTTGTAAATCACGCGATTTCCGAGTTTTCATTGATCATAGCGGGTAAAACGCCGAAATTGGTCGAAAACACGGCTTTTTAATTGGGGAAATAGTAGTAATTTGATATATGGTATTTCTGTGGTCTGAAAAGCTTTAGTCAGAGCCTCATATCGGTAGAGGGGACACAGCGCAAGGTTATAAAGAGATCTAGTCCGTAATGAGAGAAATCGCCACAACTAATCAATACTTTATCAATACGTATTAATTAGTACGAAACATTGGAATGAATGGAGAGATCTTCCCGCTATGCGTGTGACACTTTGGATGTCTTGCAATGATTTTAGATACAGACGACTGATCAATGTACTCGAAAATGTATTCAGGTACGCGCTGACAGTATTAGCCATCCTCAGGTAGGCCGAACC
This sequence comes from Notospermus geniculatus, assembly GCA_002633025.1. Taxonomy (NCBI): domain Eukaryota; kingdom Metazoa; phylum Nemertea; class Pilidiophora; order Heteronemertea; family Lineidae; genus Notospermus; species Notospermus geniculatus. Next base: position 7,991 of record NMRB01000082.1, read on the forward strand.
AGTGGTTCTTTAATAGTGATCGCTCTCTACGTCACCTCGTGTGCGGCGACATACGGAGCGGTAATGACGTACATGTAGGATGACGTAGGAAGCGAGCGCTCAGAACTACCACCGAGTAGGCCTACCTTACGATGGTCATAGCAAATTTTCAAGCTTTCAAACTACCTGATGCCATACCGCCTAAAATGGGATACGGTCCCTATGATATCTGATGACTGGACCACGCAATCATCGTATACCCTGGAGGCAATTCATATCTTGTCTGTGACTATACCCCTGAGGTAATCTGATGATGGAAGTTTCCGCTGAAGATTGGACGGTACCCTGACTATGACACCGGGTTAAAATCACCAAGTACTCGGCCAGGAGCTGACCAAGGCGGAAAGTAGGTAATTTTGATAATGTCGGCAACCAAATGCTGTCGTGATATTTACAAATTAGACCTGGTAAGCCTCCTTTTTCTTGACCAATACAACTGCAATCACTCTGTCAACAGGAACCACGGTGAAAAAAGGAGGTTTGCAAATCTGATCTACCTTACAGCTGCTAGCACTCGACTCGACGTCGATGGGAAAAAACTACATTGGTTCTTACCGCACATAGACCGAATGCTAAACACAACAATCTTTCTCAAGGCAATCTTGGATCCTGCTCAAATTTACTGCTCTTCTTCATGCGACAGGGCGACTCTCTCTCTCACCGCGTAAGTTTACTACGGTGCTTCGGTTTCCTCCTGTTTTCATTTAAATCGTTGAGTATTATCCACAAGATGAGCAAATGTCGCTCGTGTCTTCAGCATTCATGACTGCCAGGTGTAACATTTGCAGTTGTTCCCCGCCTGCAAGCGCTCCCGTACAATAGATTGACGGAATAAGCCGCGACTTGACAAATGGGGACACAGACGTGTCAATCGAGGACACTTTTACACCGGATGTCTTTCATGCTGTCCAAATTTGGCAAGATAACTCTCTTGGGCTCACGTTGACATAGTATTTCAGGATGGTCTTTAATACAACTCAGTGTCAGCGAAAGCAAAGAGTGAACGCCCTTTGGAAATGCTCCATTGACGTCGAGTGCCAATAGACATAAACATGATTTATATTCTATGATTATTGAATCAATGATGAAAGTGCGTCTATTGACTCCTAACGACGATGTTTGATCGATACACACTCAACGCTTTAAGACAATTGCCACGACATATCGTCAAGACCATTCAGCAAATCACGGTACGATTGCATGCTCCTGGTATAAGAACCACTCACAGTAATCAATCTGTTAAATGGTGTGTTGTACTCTCACAAAGTCGACAGGTGGCTATACAGATTCATTCATGTGAAATATCTTTTTCGCCCGGACGCGTTTGAGTGAATGATCATTGCTATTCCGGGGGCATTTGCTGCCACGCTCTGCGTTGCTCTTGTTCGAACTACAAGGCTTCTATTGGCTAACGAAAATTGAGATTTGCCCAATCAGAGCAGTTTATTGTTGTTGTTTCTTCAGGTCACGTAAGTAAATATACTGTCGTTTCAAATAGGGCCTACACGAGGTCACTAAAACGTTAAAGACAAGGGCCCATATTTTCAAAACTGTTTTATCCGAAACCTGTTTTAACAAAAATCTGTTCATAAGAATCATTTTAAATCTATATTTTCAAAAGTGCTTTAAGATAAAACGCTGTTTTTACTGAAACGTTGTTTTAGCCAGCGCTTTAAAGGGAGATTCCACTCATTGTAAACTTTTGAATTTTTATCAATCCATGGAGACTATTGCCATGAGTTGTGATGTCACTAGTGTCAATAGGCTGACGACCATTTTGGTTCCCTCAGTCACCGCTAGGTTGAAAGGTGACTTCGGTAGCGACCGCCATCTTCGGGGCGATGTTTTCGCCCCGATGCTATTTTTTAGAAACAGAATGACCTGATTAGAATGGGGGAATCCCAAACAAACCCACGTGTTCAGAAAATGTCAACATGGCCGATTTGGCAGGATGCAGACATGTGACAAGGGAATCCCCAAATTATGATAATGAGTCTCAACAAAATGGCGGTCGCTACCGAAGTCACCTTTCAACCTAGCGGTGACTGAGGGAACCAAAATGGCTGACGACCTTTGTAGTGAATGAGCTAATACTGTGACTGCCTAGACCTATTGGTTGTACCTTCATAAATATGCATTGAGCACTGATGAGATCATCAGTGCTGTGCAATGGTCCCCTCCTTGGGATCCAATTAAAATACTTAAGATGAGTTTCCTGATTTAAAAAAAATACGACATGTTGCAGATATCAGTGGATTTGAATGTATTAACGATATTTCAAAAATTCAAAATTTTACACAATGAGTGGAGTATCCCTTTAAATGTTAAAATGTGTTTCAACATGGTTCGTCGGAAAGTGTTGCGTATACACCACTACAGGTGTTACATGTGGGGATGATTAATTTCTTGCGGCAGTGCCATAGGCCTGCGAGTGCTAGAATAAAATGCATTTTAAAACTGCTTTGAAAATATAACATCTGCCAGCGTTCCACATCTGTGAGACTCAGGCCCATATTTTCAAAGCTGTATTAACGCTAAAATGCATTTTAAAAAGATAACACAGTGTTTTTAGGAAAAATCATATTTTTGTAGTTGTTTTAGTTTCAGAACGCTCCGAAGAAAACGCATTTTTACTTTCGTATTTTCCAAAGTTTTAACGCAAAAACGTATTTTAAATTTCCCTAAAAAGCGTTTTAGCTAGAGCAAGGTAGGGGCATGTCTAACTTCCTGTTGGCAGTTGGCTTGTCTTGTCACACCGACAGACTCACGTGTAAAGGGGTGACAGACTAGCGCGACGTGGCGCGGAGCTAAGCGTTTTCTTTTGTGTTTTCAGGCACCACTGAGCACCATGTGCAGTGGAGCGCAAAAACACAAAAGAAAACGCGTCGCTCCGCGTCGCGTACGCGCTAGTCTGTCACCGCCTTTACATGTATATCTGCCAGTGTTTCTGTGGGTGAGTGTGTCCCCCTTATTGTTTGGGAAACGCTGGCAGATAGATCGACATGGTTCTCATTCACATTGACCTTCCGGAAATTGATCTACATGTATTTTTAATTATTTTCATTCCCAAACTAAATTCTAGACACGGTCTACAGAGCCGCCCTCTTCAAATGGCATGTCAACAGGCGGTACAGATTTGGTCAGTGCCTCCCAGGAAGCAGACCTCACGGCCGTGGATTCTGCATGGGTAAGCATCTTACACCATTAAAGTGCCACTGGATGCATGAGTAATGCCCCTGTCAGTATCCCCTCCCCTGGCGGCGGAATCGGGAACCAAGGTCGTAAGACTGGTGTCCTGTCCAACCCCATACATAGCCAGTTTCAACACGTAGGCTATACTGATACTAAAGTCCTACATGCACCTCTTTTTGCAGCTTGTAAAATCATTTGGCAAAAAATTACAATGAAAGAGCTTTTTATTTTGTGAAAAAAAATTCCAACCGGTTAGAAAGTTATGGTTGATTTTGTGAATGACTCAGCTAAAATCAGAATTTTGTAAGTTTGTCTCATTAAGTGACGTCACACTAGGGAATTTGCATAATGAACGTGTCATTTCCCTGATTAGAGCGAGCTTGTAACCAAATTAAGCAATGTATGTGATGGGAAATTCAACAAAATGCAATTATCATGCAGAAACCGTGCATCCAGCGTACTCTGGGTGGGTCAAATGGGAATGAATTTTCCCCTAGCATTATGTCACGAATAAATTAGCATATTTACATTGCTGAAGCACAGTTTTTAGCCCAATGATTTTGACTGACAAAATCCTTGATATCTCGCTTACTACTAAACATAATTTCATGAAACAAACAGCAAAATGTAGTTCTGTCTGAATGCTGTACAAAGCTGAAAAAGAGTGAGAATTTATTTCTGTGGTGCACATAGGACTTTAAGAGCCGTTTAGACGACCAAGCCAAAAAAACACACACGTTCGATTCGATCGACCCGCTCCGCGGACCGGATGTGTTCCATTTTTTTGGGTAGCGTTTACACACGCATGTTAATCTGATCACATACATGACATACAGTAAACTCGAGTTTAAACCACCGGTTCATTATGTTCATGAGCACACCCAAAGTAGGGTCAGTTTCACCCTAGGCCTTAAGCAACTATTCATTCCATCACGCGGTTGTGATCGCACAAGCAATTCCAGCCATTCAGCGTAATTCACTCGTAATTCCAGCCATTCACTCCCATTTCGATTGTGGGTGTGCTTACCGGTGGTTTAAACTCGAGTTTACTGTATCGACTTCAGATTACCCTTGTGGAACTCTCCACAGCGAGTGCGGTCAGTGGAGGAAAGAAAACCACATCAATGCGCATGCGCGCAGGTAGGATGAATCCGGATTCGGATCTCATTTGCGTTTAGACGAGAATTTAATCTGGTCGTATGTGGTCCAATGTGGTCGAATATGGATTTGGGACCAGCAAAATCGGTGGTCCATTTTAAATCCACATTGGACCGCATTGGGAAGCGTTTACACGCCAGAGCTTTGAACCACAGTCGGATTCGATCGTATCGCATGTGGATTTTTGCTTGTCGTCTAAACGGCCTGTCACACTGATGTAGTTCTCAGTACGTCCTTGAAAATTTTGCCGAACGGGCTCAAACTGTCTGCGAACGGAGTGGACGTAGTGGCAACGTTTTGCAGTCTTTTTACGAAGAACATCTCTTAGAACATCGAAGCATTACTTGGCCAAGGGTTACACGTTCTAGCCCGTTTTACGAATACATGTATTTTAGGACGGGGCAGGACGTTTTGTGAACTACTTCAGTGTGACAGGCGCTTTAAATGGCCTGTCACACTGAAGTTGTTCTCAGTACGTTCTTGAAAATTTTGCCGAACGGGCTCAAACTGTCTGCGAACGGAGTTGACGTAGTGGCAACTTTTTACAGTCTTTTTACGAACTTCATGGACGGGACGGGTGCTCTTAGAACATCGAAGCATTACTTGGCCAAGGATTACACGTTCTAGCCCGTTTTACGATTTTTTTTAGGACGGGGCAGGACGTTTTGTGAACTATTTCATGGTGACTGGCCCTTAAACGGCCCTTATTTCGCATCCTTTTCATCACCTGTGAAGTTCAACTGCTGTTATAGCGTGATGACCCTTCATCAAGTAAGGTGCCATGATTCAACTCATTCGTTTGTGTGCACTGTTAAAAATAATATGTAATATCTGTAAATTTTTATATCTAAAAAAATTTTAACAGCAAAATTTTTACAGCAAATGCTGGCAGCAGAGTAACACAGCACTTTTCTGTATTTTGACAGCACCC
>NMRB01000082.1:34921-49381 GCA_002633025.1 Notospermus geniculatus
GGGGGGGGGGGGGGCGAGATGCGCGTGCACCCCCAGCCTGCGCCCCTGATGCGGGTTCGATCACCGGTTGAACTCATCTTCATGTGATGGAGAAATCGCTACTATCTTTGGTAACGCATTATTTCTCCGGACACTGCGGTTTCCTCCTGCTAAAATTACTGACTAAAAACCCTTAGTAGCGAATGATACTGGATTTGGCTCTCATTTCCATTCAATACTTTATCGCCTGGGAATCTTTTCCATAGGTTGATAGGTTGGTGCTGGTGGATAATTCAGTGGTGTTAAGCGGTGGTGGTGGTGGCGGAGGGGGAAGCAGAGGGAAAAAATGCAGCCTATCCATACTGTCGCAACAAGGCCCCTCTTTCTCTTGTTATAAACCCCAATCCCTCCGCACGTCCATAAAAACAATTACGCCACCTTTATTGCTGTTAGTGTAACTAATCACGAAACAGACCAAATCCTCGACCAGACGCGTTATGCAAAATAGTTGTGTACGGGTCAACCCATTTCATTGACCATGATGGTCCCGCAGGCGGAGTCGAGTGTAAATGGGCTGGCTTTCCATTCATTAGCGTAACGTAAAGGTAACGTATCGGTAACCTATATATTGTCACGTGACAGGTTATTCACCAATCATGGTTCGCGTAGGAAAGCTTCATGGACGTTAAGTCATACGTTATAAGTACACTTTAGTCTTTTACCTAGTGGAACTGTTCATTCAGCGGTCCGCTTGACCTTTCAGACTAGTGGAGAGCACAAGTGGCAACGTGACCGGTCGAATGCGCGCCCTCTCGGTCACGAGTGCAATGCACTCTACTGCGCCATCGCGCAAAAGATGACATGATTGGGACGCTAAAGACGCAGTCGATGGCCTTGTTTTGACAAGATGGCATCCTACGAATCTGTCAAGACTTGAAATACCCTATACATCTGCTACCAGATCCTGAAACCAGGAGAAAACCCCCATCAGCACAACACGTAGCGTGATCATCTACTCAGAGCGACTGACATCAATGTCTCCTGACTGATTACAGTTGATTTGTAGCGGTCAGTTTGTTGCTCTAGGTTTTGTTCAATTATTCTCGTCACGTCTACAACAATATCGTAGTTGTCATCTCACGAAAACGAAATGATGGGTAATAAATTGTACGAATATGAGTTCGTGGACATTCATTATTCACCCGGAGAGGATTACTGGGGTGCAGGTCTTTGGGTTAAGAACAGGCTTACATGGGATGACCTACATGTACACGTATGTGGGAAGGGATGGGGTATTTTTGGCCTGCCATAACCATTTGATTGTGAGCTTGCTTTCAGGCATTCTCGCCACTAAAATCATCACACTTTTAGATTGTTCAATTTTGTCACCGATTTTTCGCCCTTTTCCTCTCACGTAATCTATTGACCATTGATGCATATTCAAATCATTTCGGGTCAAAGCATGTCCCGAATAAAGAAATTTGAATTATTTCATCGGTTTCGAGTTTTCTGTACGATTATTTGAGAAATTTTCGAGGTTATTTTTGACGACGCCTTCTGATTGGTCATATTGTGTACGGTGTGTACATCAATCGTGTGTGTAAAGCTATGAATGATGTCACCGTAATAAACATAGCGTGCCGCTTTATGCAATCCTGTGGCCATCGATTCACAATGCGTGCATGGGTCATCGTGGTTCATTTAATTGCCGCTAGGCTTAATATGTATGAATATGAGTTCGTGGACTTTCATTGTTCACCCGGAGAGGATTACTAATTGGGTGCAGGCTTTTGGACAGGGAGGGATATTTTCGACCGAGCATAATTGGTTACGTGTTTGCGTCTATAGCATAACCGCCCATTAACTCCAAGCAAGAACTACAGGCGACTGTTGTGTCGAAACATACGAATAGTTCAAGTCTGGATTTGTGTAAACTTCGCCACCCTCCTCACCAGCCATCGAATCTATCCATGCGTTTGATTAATCCAGGTCCTTCGCTCTAATGACAAGCGCAGCTCGTAAGAAATAAGTCTGCCATTAGCTTGGAACCTTGTCGGATTTAGGGCTTTCATTTCCAGGAAAATTACAAATTTGATGAAGGCATCCATCAAAGTAGCGCATAGACATTCGATAATAAGATGAATGCACTAGTCGGGTTGATAGATCGGTTGACAAATTTCGTCTGATTTTGCACAAAGGTATCGCCTCTGTGCATGGCCCTGTCGTCTTCCAATGTGCCAAGCGTACATGTAACGACAGAGTACATGTATGGACATTGCGCGAAATTGGTCGATAGGGGTGACATCTCTGAGCAATATTGTAAACTAGCTTCTTACATTTTAAACACAGTTTTTACATCATAAGCAACTTGCATGTCGTGGGCTGGGTTCCTCTAAAGAGTACGAGCAGTCACCTTGGCGTAAACTTTTCCTGGGTTAAATCTAAGGCTTGGTAGAAGCATCTTCGATAATCGAAGGCCAATCTGCTCTCCACTGCGTTACATCGCACATTACCCTTCGAGAAATAGACCAGTCGGCGGTGTATCTTGGCACCATGCCAACTTTACCCGTCGACCAATCGTATGACACTTTATATCGGGTCTTCGGCTACAACTCTTTGTACCGCGATTCAAATTTTACAACACCGATTCTGATTGGCCTCTTCTTCTCGAGGCGGCACATACGTCGTGGACAGGTCAATTTCTCGAAGGGTGATGTGCGGTGTAACGTAGTGGTGAGCAGATCGGCCTTCGATCATCGAAGATGGGTAGAAGGAGATGACGTCAAATTGCAAGATAAGTTTAACGCCGAGTGATGCTTTATAAAGTCTTGGATTAGGCCTAGTTTTGGACTAATGTTAAGAACGTCATCTCGTGATCGGCAAGGAGTTCTTTACAGTTGCACTGTTAAACTATCATCGCGGGTTACGGTCCCAGGTGTGGTAGAGAACAAATGATATTACGATGTCATAAAACCTTTATCAGTGACGGAATGCTTCTCATTGCAAGTCACAGACTCCCTCTGCAACCCCGATGGCTATAATCCTCAATATCTTCCGCCTAGTCGGTTCGGGGTGATCGATTCTGCCGCTTCATTGAGACATTACGGTTCGGAAATGAGCATGACGGCGATAAGGGCCAAATAGCATTAGGATGTATATATACAAGCCGATACAACTACAAGATACCTTGGCCATTTCATCAACCAATTGCTGAAGACATGACGGCGTTATTGACCGGACAACGGGAAGAAAACCCTGGTTTTTTAGACGGTCCAATCACGGTGAGTCGTGGCTAGGTGTTGATAACGTTATTTCACACCTAACTGATGAGTATCTTTTTCCATTACTTTTTTTCTTAAGTACGGTATGACTGATGTAAATTGTCTATTTCCTACGAAAACTGGGGTGTAAGATTGGTGAAGTGATCAAAGAAAAAACCCTATCGACTTCAGACTTGTTGCAGGCCCCAAATTGCAGATCACCACTTGATGGAGTGGTGTATCTTTGAGATAAAGCGGCCCAACTCCAAAGAGTTTTGTCATTATAATCACATTAAATCCATGATTGTTTGGTAGACATCTTGTCCATCCAACAATTATTCCGTATCATGATTTCCCTGGGGAAGTTGCTGTGTCGGATGAAATCAAAAGTAACCTATCACGTACATTTCACAAGGTATAGTGAGCCTCATCTGACATTTTTCTTATCACAAACGGCGCAGGCTCCATCGAGTACTCAACTGCATTATCTAAGGAAAATTTGGATCCTGTTCGGTGTGGTTCTCGTCTTACCGGACTTCCTTCGCTAGTTATTAAATTTGAAAATATTTCTCATCATGTCTTGTCCCCTCTGAGCTATGTTGGTGAAATACCACGATAATGGCCGCCGGCCAGAAATGAATAACGATGCTGAAAGATTGTTATGGACGGTATGTCGTCCCATTTGGTGGCTGAGTGATGCCTTGTTTGATGTGCCGAAGAGATGCTATCATTTAATGAGTAGTTTATTAAACTTGAGGTTTATTGCCTCGTGTGATGGTGGTGAGATAGCTTGTAGTGCGTGTCAAGACGGTGGCCTAACACACACCGATCAAGTTTCGGTTTACCGGTGGCCTACGTTTGTTTTCTTTGCAAAGCAAGGTGAAATCTTTTGAAGTTGGAGTATCACCACTTTGCGGATGGTGGCCGATGCACCCCATTGGTACATTCGTCAATCTCACAGTGCTGCCTCCACAAGCTATATAGGCCTACACACATCGGCGGATGATGCCCAGGCGGGAAAGAAGGATACAGATGTGCTTTTTGTTTTTTGTGGGTTTCGGTCCAATGATGCATTAACAACATCGGCAGCCTTGATTCCACTATCTCGCCATTTGCTGCTGAAGACATAGTTTCGGACTTTGGCCAACTATAGCCTACTCCAAAAGCCATTTCAACAAGTTCTGCTCCAAGCTGCCAGTTTGCTGATGACCATCTCGTCAATCACACAATCAATCAACTTTCCAACAGCACACTCCAGGAGATTTCTACCGCCTACTTCTTACGGTCTGTCCGACCTTGACGACTCGGAATTGTCCATCCATCCACTGCTTGCCCTCGGGCTGCCGTGACCTGTCGTAAGCGTAGGTTGGATTTTGCCTGTAGCTCATTCACATTATTGCGAATGAGGAGGGTCGGCTGTGGGCTTGGTCTGTCGCTGATGGAGGGAAAGTGAAAGTGGAAGAGGTGCCATCCCCGCCATCTTGTTTTTTCGGAGATTTCATGCGCGCGCATTTGTCTGGAAGGACAAACCAAATCCTGCGATTGGTTCAAAACCAAAAGGTACTTTGCATACGAGATAGGCCTACATGTACGAAAATATGGCAGCAACCTAGATGGCGGAGGGCCGTCGAAAAGATTTTTTGTACTGAACCATGTGTGTATTGGTGGATTTCTTTGTGTATTGTTATCGCGGGTTTTTTGATCGTTCCAGAAGTACATTTAAACGTTAGATGACTGCAGACAAATCACAAACAAGTACTGTTAGGTTTGCCTATGTCATGTAGTTTGCGTGAGTTAACATTGATTTAGACATGTACTAAATCATTAACAAACAAGGTATAACATAACAGTCTTATTTATACACTGGTTTGAAAAGACGGCAGCGACGAGCGGTCAATAGGACCTTTATCTGTGAAGGAAATCTATGAGAAAATCAATGCGGCCATTATAAAATGAAAGTGAGTCTGTAAGCTTGGATTAATTACTCTCTCTTGGGGTCCAGAAAGCTCAACACTAAACGGAACTGGAGTTAATTAGGCGGCTGAGAGTTCAGCTTTCGGATTCACATTATGCGTTTTTTTTTCGATCACGTTAGGCCTATCTCTTAACTGATTGGTCGATTCTGGGCGTGAAGTCACGTGGACAAGGTCGTTTGCCCGATAGGTGCCGCTGTTGCTTTCCGTGGGATTTGATAATTCCCTGACCTTTAATCCAGACAGAACCCTGGGACTAAATATTGAATACTGTTGAATTTAACTTGCAATAGTGAGTGTTGAATTTCGAACGTTTGAAATGCTTCAAATGGCGCTGAGCCTCTCGGTTCAAGATGGCGTCCCAGACATTTGAATGATCAATCCAAAACCCGCGGCAGGCAGTGCTACCATGCATCTCTTCTGAAGCGGCGACTTCACTACTGGAACCTTACAGTATTCTACTTGACTCAAAACAAAACCGTTTTAAAATCCACCCACTCCTACTTACAACATAAAAATACAGCCATGGATAGAACGGAGTGATCAAATTTTAAGCCGTAATCAATATAAGTGTAGGTAGTATAAGATTCGAGATTGTTGGATGAAAACTAATCTCATCTTCTTTGTTTCCTACGGTTATGCTTATAAGCACGTCGCCTTTATTTCTTTCCCTCGCCTGCCTGTCTTCATACATCAAGGGACGTCGACGTTCCTATTAGTTCATCCTATGGAGTTCTTATCTCCAGAGAGATCCCGCACTCAAGATGGCGCCTCAGAAAAATCAGTGTGAATCCAGTACATAAACAGTGCTGCCACCTATAAAGAAGCCATTTCACTCGGGTGATCACACAGTACTTTTTTTGGAGATGCACCGAAACATTAGACCTTGGTTGTTTTCTCCCACAATTCTGTACAGATTATTTTTCTATGTTTTTTTCGTCGTTTCTAAACAACAAACATGTTAATGCGTTATGTAAACGTTTATTTATCCAATTCAAAAGTCAATATAAAGTTATGAGATATGAGCATACTATTAGCACATGAATATAGAGAGTATCCCTGGGCTCTATTGATAGAGCATGGATTTTTTCATAGATGTTGCATTTTCATTATTACGTCTAACATCTTGTAATGGCTTAGGTTACAATGATAATGTGAGTCTATCGCATCAGTCATTTTAGACAGAGCAGGGACCACACCCGATTGTTCTTTGCTATCAAGTTGTCTTAACAAAGGGCGTGAATTCTTGTGATGTAATCCTGCGTATAATACAAATACTTTGACCACTATGTTCTGCCTTGGAGGAATTTTCTGCTGACATCAACCGTGGCACATGATTGGTAAATTCATTCCACCGACAGTGCTGCCACCTGCAGAATACACACACCACTCACGGTACCCGACAGTATCTGGAAATCCATGGTAAAAAATGAAGTGTTGCATGTTGGAGGCAGGAGCGTAAGTCTTGATAGAAGTTGAGATATTTCTAAGCCCTGCCTTGCTGTATTGAATACTCGTCTATTTTCTCAGACTCTCCTTATCGCTGTAAAGATATCTAATCTGATATAAGAAATGCCATCAAGCTGATTACATTTGGTTTTGTCGCCAAGGTCACGCCAGCGCCTCATTCGCTTCCACGTTGATCAATATGGCGGTGGTGGCCAGTGAAGGACTCAACCTAAAAACATACCGGTACGTCACGTATACTTCATGGATTTTTCTGAATGACTCAAAAGCACCAAAAACAAATTGGGCTCAGTAACGTATGACGCAACCGCTACGAAATTGGTTGTAAGTCTATACCGAAATTGTTTAAAGATAAGAAACGTCCCGATGGAACGACCGAATCTTTTTCACCATCTTCCAGCAAGCCTTATCTATGGAAGATGCGTGATTGCAAGGCACACGGTCTTATATTCATCGACCACCATCCATTAATATCATTTGACGTGGCAATTGTATTATCCTTCGAGCCACACCAACCGAGAGTAAATTGGATTTCAAATATGATTTAAGTACATACAGAGACGAGAACTCACGAACGTCTCCAGCGTGCGAAGTACACGTCGCCTCAAGTCATCGGAGTTGTGATTTTTGAATGTAAGATGTGAACTTTCCCATGGTTGTAACTTATATCAAGAATCTTGGTAATATCAAAAATAGAAAGACCAGGGGCCTGTTTCATAAAGTGACTTTAAGGTAATGGTACCATTAACTCAATGCATTTTCCATTTGGCTAAACCCAGGAAAAAATGAACTACGAACTACTATGAACGCTTGCCAAATAACTGTGAAATTCATAGTTTTACCATGAAATTTATAGTAAAACTATGAACTTCACAGTTATCTGGTAAGAGTTCATAGTAGTTCGTAATTCATTTTTTCCTGGGAAGGTACCATTTGCTTAAAGTCACTTTATGAAACAGGCCCCAGGTCTTTATCTATTTTTGGTAATATGAAAGCTGTAAAGGAGTCCTGTTTTTTGGGGGCTCGTGATTGGTCCTCTCATCAGGGAAGTATTATAAAGGCAACATAAAGCGTTAAAGCATCTGGACGCCAGTGTGCTAGCACTTGGTGGAAATCAATAGTACTTCGAGAAATTTCTTTCGGCAGCGCTTTAAAAATCATTGGCATTGACATTCATTCAATTCATTGAGCTTATCCTGGTTAAAAAACTGGGCAAAATTTTTAGAAAAATTTAGACTTGTTTGAAAGGTGTTACCATGCAAACAGTTGGGCGCCAGTCAAAGTGAGAGCGGTCTCTTTCAAGAGAGTAAATGTCAGGAGTCGTAGAAAGTCAACTGGATCAAGTTTCAAGTCGAGTTTACTGTAACTAATAACGTGTTACCCTTTATCGATTGTAATGATTACCCGTAATGTTGAGCTAGAGTGAAATCGAGTGAGCTGGTTGATCGGAGAGAGATCTACATGTCCACGTATCAGGGAACGCCCTTGATGGAATCTATTTAAACGTGTTTTAATTCATCGTTTCCAGTGGCCGGCAGCCATCTTGATTACTCTGGGAATAGCCAGGAAATTTGCGCATGCGCATTATCCACCGGTAGACAAACAGCACTGGGCGGACAGGCCTTCGTACCGCTCAATGCAAACAACCTGTACATGTTTGTTGTATGTAGATACATTAACTTTCTGTATTTTAATCTAAGCATTGAGTAATTCGAGTACGTTACAAACATCACTATTGACTGATCCATTGATTGATTAAAAATACATTGATCAGATTAAGTTTTCGGGCAGTCATTCTTGACATTTAGCAGCAATAGTATCTGATTGCCTGTAGATTTTAATAGGCGGAAGTGAAGGAAGTAGGGCCTTCTATGACGATGACGATGTTGTTGCTGATGCTTGTTGACTGTTGTTGAAACTTCTGGTTCTTGTTGTTGTTGTTGCTGCTGATGATACCGGTTCGCCGATTACCGCAAAACGGTAATGAAACCGTAGTGTACACCAGCTGGCTTCTTTTGCCGATGATAACTTGAATTGATGAGTGTGTTCGTAATTGTTAGCTGTAATTAAGAAATGGGAGAAAACCATTTAGAATCCCTCCCGAACTTGCGTCAATCGGAAACATGATCAAAATGGCACAAGATACTTTTAGCAAGAATACTTGTCACATATACGGGTATTTTGATGTCGCCGTAATCACCTCATTCAAATGATACATTTCTTATATGTTTCTATTTGATGATTTACGATATGGGTTTGACTCGGAGATGATTGTATTGTGAATTCGATTGAGAATTCGTTTGCCTCATCTGGGGAAAGTGATTGCTCTCGTCTCGCGAGTGATTGCTTCGAGACTGGTGTATTTAGAAGTGAAATGGACTTAGCTAATGACTTTTAGTCTGACGCGATGGATTTTGCCTAAATCTATGTAGGTTTATTCTCTTTTCGTGAAACACAAAATTAGTTTGTATCAATCTGGCGCGCGCCGTTTTTGTATGATGAAAAAACGGCACAAGAAAACATCTGACGTAATGATAGAAAATTACTGTAAAGTACCATGAGTGATGTCACCGATCCAGAGATGGCAGCACTGTTTGAGTAGTGGATTAGTCAATTGCCTGGGACGCCACCTAGCATGTAGCGATCTCTTTTGAGGTACTTCAGGGTACAGGATTTTTTGATACTTACGCGTCATAGGACTCAACGACGCCGGACAAAGGGGAGAATTTACCAAATCATGAAAGGCATTTGAAAACAGACAATCTCAAGGACTGCCAAATCGTCTGCTCTATATAAGCATTACACGTACATGTATGTATACAGGCCAAGAACGATGACCGTGCTAACCTCAACCAAACGGTTCAAGTCTAATTATCTGTAAAATCAGTCGCATTAGTTTGTTAGTATCTCTGTGTAGTTTTGTTGGAGCGATGGCCGACAAGCCATTAGATAGCCGAGGTATTCATCCGCGTCTTCCGGTGTGTTGCATTCATCACCTCTCTTCTCCGCTCATAATAGATCACCGTACGGTATCGTGATCATGCGGTTGAACCATGCGAGGCCCAAAAGGCACGGCCTTGATTTCCATGGCGTCCAGAGTATGAGGTGCCATGTTGGATTTAGGCGTCATACTATTAAGAATGAGGCGCCATGTTGGAAATACATAAATTATTACATTCTATGATTGTATCAGATAATCTACTCTTGTAAATTATTTCAAACAATTTATAAGATTGGACGCGTTCCTTGTTGAATTAAATGAATGGCCAAAATGTTCTAGCAGCCTTCCGCCTCGAGTGAAAATGCTGGAACAAAAATGTTTAGTTCGGTGATATTTTGAGATCAGTTTACTATAGTATGTAGTTTCAGCAAGTGCATTGTCAGGTGAGGCCAACTGCCAACGGCGACCTCTGTAAACATTGGTAAAAGAGGAAAGGATCAAGACTAAAGGAGTGGTGAAAGAAATCGTCAAAGACCAAAGGAGGAAGAAAGAAATGTGTGGTGTGACCTCCAACCTCGTCCCGCTGTCCTGTTACCATTAGGTAACATAGATCGTAATCAAACTGAAAGCAGAACCACGTCCCCAGTTACGCCCGATATTTTTCTCAAAACACTTGCATATAATGGGTCCACGACTACAGACGACAGAAGCCTTTCATCTGCTCTTGTTGGTAAAGAAATCAACATAAACAGGGAATGATGAAAAATCCTTAGATGTCAGGACATTTCTCTTAGTGACGGATGTTTTTCTACCACGTATCGAATACGTCGGTTCTTTCATTTGCTATATTACGCAAAAGTTCTAATTTTAGCGCAGTGATTTTGATCAACAGCAACTGTCTCACACGTATCGGACGCTTCATGTAGCAGTACACACAGTGACGCCATTGTCGTAGGCGATGACGTTTATCGTAGGTGATCTAAACGTCACTATTATCTTATTGACACATTCCCTTCAACACTCAACTCATCTGATCAATGGTATGTTTTTAATTGAGTCTATTATCGACGCATTTGTCAAATGATCCTATCGATCAGTTCTGTTTCAATCCAAAACGATTTTTTCCGTTTTGGTATTGAAACAAGATTTTCATTTGCATGATTGGTTGAACAGAACAGGTGGAGGAGAATTAGAGACGCAACTGGTTGATGGTGGAAATACCATGGGTCATTGTGCCGTCGGCACATTGTAACCCTCCTCTAGTGGTGGAATAATCTTTCGACGGTAGACTCCATAGTGTTCTAAACTGTGCAAGGCATTTGTCTCTGGCTGACTTCTGTTCACCCAATTTCAAAACGGTTTCACTCAATCCCATCATACGTACGTATATTGGCCACTCTTCGCCCTGAGGGAATATCCGTCTTGTATATTATCAGTTTTTGGCGGAAAATACCGCCCATATTATATATTTGGTAATTTCAGAAAGTCATTCTTTGGCTCCAGGCGTTTCTAGTCACCAATCACGGGCTATACGAAGATATTTGCAGACTGTCAAATCTTGATAAACCGCTAAAAGCATACCGCAGCGTTTTGTGGTGTTAAACTCAGTTTAATTTCCGCTTTAGTCTTAAAAGTGGAAATTAACTATCTGCCGTCCGCTTGCCTAGTTACGCCACTACACATCTCATCAGTTGACGTCAAATCAAGCGATATGACAATATGGTTCGATGAAAGGCACGACTGAACGTCCAGGATATTGAGACTGAAGATATCTAACTCGTTGTAAGATACGCCGCTCATCATGTCATATACCTTGGCTTCCAGTTGTAGACACCAAAGGCAATTAATTAAGGGTGGCAAGGCGGTCTTTGAGGGCGTGTTATCAGCACCAGCAGGCATACCAAGGGGGTAGATGAACGGGGGCGGGGGCGGAGGTGTGCCAGAAGTTTGCTGGTAGTGGGCCTGATCTCACCTCCCGATGCCCCCAGCTGTTCAGATCTATAAAAGACATCTCAACGCTTTCGGGAGACGCAAAGCTGTGAACATCACACGCATCATTACACATTATTTGGTTCGGCTCATGTCCCCGTAATAACACAAAATACTTGGATAGGTTTATCCTCAGGAGAAATTGATTTCGCATTAGGCATAATGTCCAATCGGGATATCCAATCTCTTCTACATGTATCAAAACAACGTTATGGAAATCCCATCATCCGAGTGTCATATCCAGGATAAACCAACAACTGCCGACCTTTCTCAAGGAAGTTTCTGGCGCGGATCGGTTGAGGGTTGGAGAGGTGTGCGCCTACTTCGAGGTTGGCCACTCGTCAGTCAATAGGTGTGCGCCTGCTGCATGGTTGGCCACTTGTCAGCCAATAGGTGTGCCAATGCTGAATGGTGCACTTGTCACTCAATAGGTGTACCCCTGTGCATGGTTGGCCACTTGTCAGTCAATAAGTGTGCGCCTGCTGCATGGTTGGCAACCGATCGGTCAATACTGGTGTGCACCTGAATTTGGTTGGCTTTTTGTCAGTAACAGGCTGGTGTGCGCCAGCTACATTGGCCTCTTGTGAATCAATAGGTGTGCGGCTGTTGCATGGAGTCAATAGGTGTGCACCTGCCTGACAAAAGAGCACGCACGCGAGAAGTCTTGGTGAACCTGGACATGCAAAACGGAAGTTTCAACCGGCAGCTATCGCAATGTATCAATCACGTGGCTTGTCTATAGGCGATTGACCTTTGCATTATGCCACGGACACCCTGGATGCCAAATTGTAAATGAAGCCGACCGTTGTTTATGTTTCGTGATTTGACAGGAAGTTTCCGCCTGAAGGAAAGAGTGGTGGAAATGATAGAAAAATGTTGGGTGTCAAGTTGTAGGCTCTCATGATGGTTTAGATTTGGAATGGATCCGCACCTGTCGATTTTCTGGCCACTCGTGTCCAAAACCGTGGGATGTATATTTCCTATTCTCCTTAGCATTCTCCTGCATGTTTATCAAAGTTGCATGCGTTGTTTCTGATAGTTTGCCGACAGATAGGGTCATTGGGGGTTTCGGGCTGCTGTAGTTACCCCTGGTACATCTGAGATTATGAGTTGGAATCCATGGATTCGTTCTTCGTGTAGGCCTGCAAGTGGTGCGATTCCTTTCGTCTTGTTTCCTCCTGCATTGCATCACCCAGTATTGCATACTGAGCCAGTTAGGCCTATGCCTGTATTGGTGCCCGGCATCCAATTCACTCTGATCATTTTGTGCCGTTTTCGTTGCGAAGATAATTCAGCGACAATTCCCCCTACTTTCCCCATCTTGTGTTTCTAATGGACACATCTCGTTTTCCCAAACTACGCCATCTAATATTAGTGATTCGGCATTAGACTCATCAGATTTACTTAGCCCCAGGTGAGAAGCCAAAACAAGCATTTTCAATCGCATCACACTGTACTCTCTCAGCAGGAGTAAAATTAAGAAAGGAAATAACTCGTTGGGAAACCATCAACTCTCTGGTTACTAGAATCGGGTTGGTAAATTGGAAAGTAGAGCCCGATGGACTGTTCATTGAATTTGATGTGACATGATGGATTTGAGTTTAAAATCGATCATTCTAAAACACTCAGGTGATGGGATGGAGCAATCAATTTCTAATCGAGTATTTGTTCTCGCCAAATACCGGTAAATGCGAGCGGTGAAAGTTTCCCAGTCATGCCAGTTAGTTGCATTAGTAATCGCGAACAAGGAGTTTAGCCTTTCCACTGCTGGTGGCAATTTCATTAAAATGACACACCATCCAAATGCTGAAATCGTATACAAGAAATTTCCCAACTGTAAAGTCCTTTGAGTGATATCACTCACTTCACAGGGGCAGCACAGGCAGAGAAACGGATTAATTATGAAAATTTCCTTTGACTGCGCATGCGCATTTGGCAACTCGGACGTTGACGCCGATTGTTCTCATCCAATCAGTGCCCATCCTGAAGTTTGTACGGTTTGTCTGTCTGGTGAATAATTCGTGATGGGGGGGGGGGTCTAAAAGAGCAGGAATGCAACTAACGAAGCTGCTTGAAAATTGAACATTAACTCAAAAAGCAGTCTTTGAGACACAACGATTTGCGTTTCTTTGAATATTTGAAATGTTTGTTCCATTATAAAAGAAAACAAGGGATAGACAAAGCCAATTTCATCATTTGCATTTTTTACTTCGAGTCGACGTCTTTGTTTTGGCATTAATCTAAATAAATTAGTGAATAACTGGAAGAAAAAAGTACGAGACCAGAAATGAGAACGTGATTTGTTTTATGGGAATGATTATGATGAGCCAATTCGATAGTCTTTTATTATGGGGTACTTTTAGATCTTCAAAATGTCAAAGATATTTCAAGGGCCATATTCCTTCCTCGGAAACCTTTCGGACATGTTCGGGAAGATTCGGGCCGTCCGTAAATTGCGGGTGATCTGTATTCCTCAGCACACTCTCTCCGTGTGATCTTTTTCCACATCCTGCTAGAGTAACTATAGGCTGTTAATCTCCAAATAATACACCTCACGACTTCATGTTGCGGAAACTTAATTCATCTTATAAGCTGATCTACGCACCCAGCATGTTGAAAGAAACTGCATGATTGGGCAACGTGAGGCATTCTATATGAGATTAGCGAATCAAAAGACTTCTGACAACAACGAATGGGATGTGCGTGAGCACGAAGAATTGTAGTCACGAAGATCGCTGACCTAGTTACCACCAGAACGTCGTACTCTAAAGCGGGGTTCATTGGCACACGGATTTTGTCCGATTCAGGTCCGCAAAAAATAGAAAAAATAGATCAAATGGACTTTTGCGTT
>NMRB01000082.1:67995-122634 GCA_002633025.1 Notospermus geniculatus
TTTTTTGCCCAAAATCCGCATGAAAAGCACGTTTTTTGGATGGCTCAGGGGGGCACCCTGCTAAGTACGGCCCTGGATTGTAAGCATGCCAGGGGGAAGGCGGATTTCCGAACGATATTTGCGCTTCCTTGCGGAAAGGTAGGCCTACTACTCGTCCACCCGGGCTGGTCCAAGGGAAAGGCCGTGGTCTATTCATTTTCACGAAACGAGCTTCGTACTGTGACAACGCTAACGTTAGATCTAGTTATCACGTAGCCCTATCCATGCTATGGACTTTGTTTCTTTCAACAGGGAGCGGAGTGATTTGCGATTTGTTTGCCCAATTTTTTTCAGCCGGTAGTAGCGCCCATGTGGTTTGAAGAATTTACTCCAACCAAAAGGCCAACTTCTGGTTCAGTTTTGCCATGGAGGAATTACTGGACGGGCGCTCAGATGTGGCGGGCACAAATAGACCTAAGGCCTAGTATTATTTCTTGAAAGCTTATGAGATCCCCATCAGTCTCATCCGAATTTTATGTTTTTTTGAAGAATTTCCGCCGCAAAATATTGTTAGTCAAATGACAACCAGGGGCCGGTTGCACAAAACTCATGTTAGCGCTAACATGGTGTTAGCGCTAACTTTTATGTTAGATGACGTCAAAATCCATTGTCATTTTACGTCATTTAACATGATGTTAGCGCTAACATCATGTTAGCGCTAACATGAGTTTTGTGCAACCCAGCCCAGGCCTATGACAAATCCACTTCTGCCCGATGATCTCAATTTTTTTCCCGGGCCGCATAATATTTTTATCACTGATAACGGCAAGATAACTGATGGAGCCCATTGCTTTATCGTCCCTGGGAAATAAAGGGCGCAAAGGGAAAGGGATAAAGAGAGAGTAGTGAACGTATAGTAGACGACCCTTGATAGCAAAGTCACTTGAGGACACCTCTTGCTCCAGGCCACTGTAGTTGAGGTCACGTGGCCGTCAATCAGCCAGTCAATCAATCAATTTAACCTTAAAGGGTCATATCGGTTTTCCGTATTGCTTAATTCGGCTTCAGAAAACTATTATAGTATAATTATGATACGTTTATATATCTCGTGCTGCATGCTGCATGCTGACACTGACCTTTGATGCCTTTTTAGAGGTGGTTGCTAATATAAACGCAGAATCAAATATGCAAATAGGTCAATTATAAATCAGCATAAGCAATAGCAACCAATGGGAATGCGGCTCCAGTGCAGAAGAATGCACGATTAAAGCAATATTTCATCCAATTGAAGCATCTTTTTGTTTCTATCTGCTATAAATTCATGCATACATCAATATTTTGTTGAACTCAGCGAGCTACAGCCAGCGGGGGTTGCAGATGCAGCAAAATCCGTCTGCTATGAAAATGAACTGTTTATCATCTGCATAATTTCTCTACTACGCTCGACCAGGGTTGTGAGTTGTACGCATGCGCGTGTGTCTATGCTTAGCAGAGCACATGGCAAGCACTGGGTGAAAGTGGGCTGGGAAAGTGCCGCAAGTTTTGCCTCTTGTCGGCCACGGATGAGGAATTTTGCGAAAAAGCAATGTGATATACTGTGTAACATATAACAGAGAACGTGCAGATGTCGCATTATGGGTGTTCAGAGCTTGTTAGGGTACATAGAGAATGTTTGTCCGAGTGCCTGTCAGCTGGTGGACCTCCTGGAAATTTCCCGGGGATCGGTTTCTGCAGCAGCCAGAAGTCGAGCTGCTCATGCTCCAACCTCTGGCCTGTGTTTGGTGATAGATGCGGAGACATGCCTGGACCGTCTCTATGGTGGCTATTTTTCCGATTGGGTGTGTGGAGGACAGTGGAATCGGATGCTGCAATTTCTAGTAAATCTGGTGCAAGCGTGCAAAAGTGCACAGCTGTATTTGGTTGTGTTTTTTAATGGTGCTGTGGAATTGCAGCAGATCGGTGAGTGGGCAAAGATGCAAGTGGAAAACCGTGACAAAGCGGCCAAAGTATTTAGGCACATTCACATGAAGGGGACGCCCCCACCAAAAATCTGGTGGCTGCCACCGACTTGTGTTAGGACATGTTTGCGGATGGCGTTTCGTGACCTCGGTGTGACAGTCGCTTCGTCTATGGACGACCACCGCCAGGAAGTCATTGCATATTTACGGGAAAACGGGTTTGACGGACTGTTAGCACAGGAGGCGGACTATGCTATTTTTGACCCGCCACGTTTTTTTTCGGCACACTCCCTCAAGCTCAAGTTCAATGGAAACCTTGTAACGAAGGAATATGTCATGGACGAAGTTGCCAAAGGTTTGGATTTGCATCCAAATCGATTCTGTGTTTTTGGTGCTCTGCTTGGTGAGTGGAGTCGATGTTGTAATGTCGAGTGTCTTATCGACCCTTGTCTGAATGTCATCAGTAGCAGCTACCCTTGCCCAGAAAAGTTCATTGATGGAAATCTTCCTGATTCTGGGGGCGGGGCAGAATCTCAACCATATGATACCCAACCTTGCTGTTGATCATTACTGATGACTGAGGCTGCATAACTGTCATTATTAGCTTATGATGGTTCATGGGGCTGCGAAGATTGCACCATGATTAGAATCTTGATTTCAACACCTTAGTCCTCATATTAAATGAGAGCATAGGTGTTCAAAATTCTAGTTGAAATTGAGAGCTAAAGTTGATATATCATGTCAACTTACACTGTCAATTTCAGCTTAAAGATGTTGATGGAACCCTAGAAATGTTGAATTTATATGCATTGACATGTGATATCAAAAACTGATTGTTTGTGTGGTGTTTTTCCTGATTCTCTCTGACCTTTTTGTTTCAGGCAATCACATCCTGCCAGAGGAAGATTTGAGAGAATTTTTCTGTCGACTTTTGAATAGAAATCCCAGAGAGAGAGACCTTGAGGTAAAAATGTGGAGAAGTTGCATTTTGGGCAGATCCAAGTTGGACCCTGTCACCTACTTAACTAAACTTTCAGATTGTGAAGTTCCACTTGAAAAAGACCCCGGTTGGGGTCGAAAATTCGTGAATTCTGGAGATTGACTTCTTGTTTATTATCATTTAGTGTGTCAATTTTGTGCTTTTTGTACCTTGGATTAACTAAACTACCGGTACTTAACTAAAAATCTTTATAAGCCAAATCTGATCTCTGATTTGGTGTCCAGTGAAATGCTCCAAACTGCCACCCAGTAAGTGTAATGACATGTTTTACCCAAATTCATTTGAGAGGTAAATTCTCATGGAGTTGAGCAGTGATGAGCCTCATGGATTTGTGATTTGACCTACTTTCTTGAGGTCACTGAGGTCAAAGTGCAGACTTGAAAAGTTTTGAATCATCTCAAAATGTAAAGCGCATCTAATATTTTTCAGCTTCACGCCGAAGAAATCATTCCTGCTGTTGTGAGATTTGTGCGGCAGTTGGACTCCGTCGATGATCTTGAAGAAGTTGGCCACCATGTGTTCAGTACGGACCGAGCGGACCTAAAGAGCAAAATGAAACGGTTTCAGCAAAGTGTGCAGTATTACCTCAATGGAACTGAGGAAGGCTTCCTTAAATACCTCCCAAAAACCCATGGTTCGTTTCACATGTTTTAATTTAGCGGTGCACTTAATGACATCCATCGCCATCCTGCTTGTGTTTATGACACTTTCTCTGGTTGGTTTTAGTTATGGATGCTACCATGGTTAATCTGTCATATATTTTTCATGGACATTCTCCAAAAGTAACAGAATGTACTCAGTATGGTTTTATTGATGTTGATTTATTCTACTGATGCTGATTTACTCTGTTCCTTTTCAGGTGTTTTTCCAGAACAAAAAAGCCCATCAAAGGACCCGGGGAGTTACCCCGCCCTGAGACCTGGTGAGACCAGCAAGGCATATGAGGTGAATTATGAGATTGGAATATCTCAAACTTGTCTGATTGGTCACTGTGTTCAGTTTTGTCTTCTCGGCCACCTACAGTTATACATGGAATATGGTTTTGAAATCAGCTCTTTTTCATTGAATTCATGCATCAAAGATGTTCTGCTGGAGTTTAATTCTGACAGTGTCGGGTACAGTACCCCTCTTTATGAAAGGTGCAGAAGTCCATTGCTAATTTGATTGTTTCTGTCAGTGTTGACTTCTGTAATCAGGACGGCTCTCGGTAGGCCTAGTGCTAGAGACAGCGGTGTTCTCAGTAGGGATATTACTTCTTTCTTAAAGGAACAACTCTCGGAGGCAGAATCTGTTTACATCAAGGGAGAATCAGGCTACGCCATGCCTCAGATGCCAACCCCTTCCATAGTCATTGAACCACCTAGTCAAGCCAAGGCTGAGAGGCCTGAGAAAGCAGTCAAGGCTGAGGCTCTTCATGGCAAAATCATGAAGATCCATGCAGTAGAATCCGAACGTGAAGAAGAACAACCTTCAGGTACAAGTAATGTTCTGTATAACTGTAATCATTACATGATCACTGTAATGTAACACCTCAGACACCCCATGGGATAAATGTTGGTATTATTTTTGTCTCGGTTCATCTTCAAATCTGATTACTTTGTACTGATTACCTATTCTACTTGTATTACCAGGGAGTGTTCGGCAAAAACTCAGCGACCCACATAAACTGAGCTCCATCTCCAGTTCGTCATCCAGTAGTAATTCATCTAGTCCAAACCGTCTCAGTCCAGAGGCCTCTTTACCAGGCATGAAAATATCTAGCAAAGTAAGTTTGAATATTTGACTTACCTCTTGAAATCCCAAGATTGCCATGCGATCCTGCTCTTCTTGGTGGTCGCTTCCCTGGATCATTAGAGGAAATGGTTTGGAAGCCAAACAGCTGCAGGTTGTGGGTGGAACCTTTTGAACCCAGCCTTGATGAAGACTTGCAGGAAACGTCTGCTAGGATAGAACAGATACATTACAAAATCGCTATCATTTTCAGTTATCGGGTGCTGCCAGAGCCAGTGCTGAGAAATTAGCAGAGGCTGGAGTTGGCCCTCTTTTGGTTTCCCCAGAAATCATGAGAATCGCCAGCGAACGACATCAAAAAGGTCTGATGAGTCCGTTCATTTATCAAGTTCTAACACAGGTAAGATTTTCTGGTTCTGCGAGTGCGATGAAAATTTGAGATGCCATTAGTGTGCCTCGCCTCAGATGGGCAAAAAGAGTGGGACCCTTTTTAGAGCATTTTCTCTATTCCACTTGGACTTTGCCATACCTGTTAACCCTTTCATTCCATAAGTAGTGTCTGCTGGTGTCGTCCATTTTGGGCCCAATTATGTTAACCCTTCAAGTGATATTTTGGCCCTAACAATTCTGGTTTTTCTATCCATAAGGGAGAGGTGAAGATAGAGGTTTGTTTGGAAGATGAAAGATGTAGAGATCTCCCGCCAGCTGTTGACTTCTTTAGGCCAATCCGACAAAGTATGTATGGCATTCTGTTTAACAGTAACGCTGGACAGTCCAAAAGAGCACAGAAAGGTAAGTATATGATACTGTTTCTGAAGGTGGTTGGTTTTCTGTGCATTACTCTTTTCTCTCATGCGTTAAATCTCAAAAGCGACCTTCCACAGCAAAACCAGGCACATATTGCTTTTAGCTTGGCAGGTTGAGACCAAAATGTTTGTCAGTTTCACTATTGTCTGTTTATAATAAAATCTGAAACGATCTATTTCTTTCATTCTCTCCTGGTGTCATCTTAGTTCGTTTAGGCTCACCTTCTGAGTGACATGCGCCTGGTTTTGCTGTGGAAGGTCACAAATTTTTTCCATGCTATATTTGCAGAAGGTAGTCCTGATGTCGTCGTGAAAGAATGGGTTGTTCGTCCAGGCTCCAGCGTGGCGTTGGCAGAGCTCGTGCATGGTACTAAACTAGATTGGTCATCACAGGTACCAACAGTCAAACGGTTATGGCTTGGTCAGCTGGTAGAAGATAAGAACAGAAGATTACGTGCATTCCTCAGTTGTATGGGGGGAGATTATTCACCTCTCATGCTGAATACCTCCTATGTACCACAGCATTTATTGCTGTTATGTTGTGTGTTAAGGTAAGTCATTTATCCTTGTCACTATTGTTAGGATGGGTGAAGTTTGTTGAATTTTGCAGACTTTAGAGATTCAGAGTGGTACATGTCTTCATATAATATTAAATGTAACTGTCCTTGACAGTGTTGGTGTTGGCGTTCTCCTGTTTCCTCATGTAATTTTCTCACTTTCAGCCATTGAATTGTCAAAATTATTCGTCAGATAAAGATATTATTTCACGAGGCGCAACAGAGTGAAATGATACTTTTGTCTGATGAAAACTCTACTTATTAATCAATGTGATGCTTTTAGTTGATAGGCCTACTATAGACACAATATTTTATGCAACCAAAGATCAAAGTCATGAAGTATGGCCAAGTGAGTTCGCCCAGTAGGCCCAAGTGTGGTTGCCGAACATACCGTGAATTTCAATTGTGGGACTTGCCACTTGCAGCAGCGTAGTTCTAAGCCACTGGCCAACTAGCCACAGATGGATGCAACGCATCAATATTGATATTGCCTGAGGGGCCTAACTTTGTAGTTGGCTTGAAATTCGAAGGTTTGGCAGTGCACCACACAACATGACAGAAAACGGGCAAGCTCCCAGGCTGATGTGTAGGCCTAACAAATGTAGTGGAAGTCTTAGGGTATACTAAATTATCACATGATCACATGGTTGTAATGACACACTGTGATTGGCTTTCAGATACATGATGATGGAAAAAGATGGATGTCTCCTCCGCAAGCAAGAACTTGATGCATTCCTTGCCCAGAGTGTCTCACGTCACCTTCATACATATCACCTTCATCAAGAAATCCAGGTCGGTGTTCGTCATTCTTACTCTGTCATGTTTGCCTCGTCTGAAACTTGTCAAAGTGTTACGTGTCTCTGACCAACGATCAGTAGTTCCCGAGTTCAAATCAGTGCATTTTCCCTTTGTATTTCAGTTACCTAGTCTCCAACCCCGTGGTATTCACCTTGGGAACCTGTTCATGTCAGGAGTGGAGGCCGCTATCTATGCCAACGATGTCTGCGGTGCCCCTATTCCTTGGTCGATGTGCTGTCCGTGGCGGTTCTTCGATGGGAAAGTTTTCCACCTCAAATTGATGAAAGCTACCAGTGGTGCTCCTTTAGTCGATATCTGTGAGGGACAGGTAAGGCTTGTGGGGCGAATCATTGCGAATGTGCTCTGGCTCTATTCATACTCCACAAATGATTTCAAAACGGTTTCAAGGAATACCACCGGACAGGGACACCGAAAATGAATTCTGTTTGTTCATTAGCTTCTCTTGATTTCATTTCAAGGTTGAAATGGTCATGGCCGTGGAGAGAATGCGACAGGCCATCATGGAGGGTGTAACCTTTGAGTTTGCCAAACCGTCGTTCGGCACTCCAGCCCCATCAGTAGGAGCTGAACACTACGAATTCCAGCCAGCGGGTCCATCACATGCAGGAACTCCTCCAAGATCAAGGCCGGGGTTTGGTAGAGGCAGGGGAGGCAGTGGTAAGGACACTTCATTCTCAATTTCGATTGTCTTTAGTTGGATATTTTGTGGTATCAAATGCCAGTTGTAAGACACTACAGGCCTTTTTTCCTTGTTTTCCTAGGCTCCCCGTTCAGCCCCAGGGGTGGTGAACTGCAGGTCGCTGGAGTGGTCGTTGGTAGTTGGGCTGGTCAAAGGCGCCGTGGTTCTCCTGTTGGATTGGCCCAGCCTGTTCCACCTAGTGCTGGCAGGGCAAAACGGGGTGGTTATGGTATGAGTCCAATGAGAGGAAGAGGTGCTCCACCACCTCCTTTTGGTCATCCAATGTTTATGGTAAGAATGAATTTTGATTTGTGAGCTTTACTTCTGCAGAAAAGATGCAGCTTTTTGCCTAGCATTGTTGTGAAATACACATGTAGTGTGCCATCCTGAACAGTTACCGTACTTTAATTTGGGTCATTACTTGCAGCCTCCTGCACCTCCTGGTTACATGGGAAGAGGACGTGGTGTGTTCAGGGGCGCTGGTCCCGCCAGATATCTTGGTAAACCGAGGTCCTCACCGCCGAGAAGGGGTGGTGGAGGCGGAGGCGGAGGTGGAGGGAGAGGTGGTGGTGATTGTCCCTCTCGTGGACGTGGGTGCACGGTGGAGGCTCCTGATGGGTGAGTATTAACGCTGAGTTTTGTTTCTATTTTTGTCATGTATTAAATATTTTACAAATTTTGTTTTGTTTTACTGTTGTCATGTATTCTACAATGAAAATATGAAAATAAATATAAATAAATACATACCATTCTTTGTGCTTGAAATTCATTTTTGCTTTCAAATAAACTCATCAATTATTGCAGTACCTCCATACTTCATATGCCTTGCTCTTGTTCCTTTCATTTATGACAATATTTTACAAATCCGTAAAATTCATTTTCCCTTTGAGACATCCTCTCATTCTCATATATTTCATTATTTTTGCAAATGTTGTAAAAATAAATATATATCATTTGTTGTCCATGAAGTTCATTCAAGATAAACCCACCAATGATTGCAGTACCTCCGTACTTCTTGTGCTTTGTTCTCGTTCTTGTCATTTATTACAATATTTTACAAATTTGTTAAAATATGAAAATACCTGCCATTCTTTATCCCTGAAATTCATATTACACTTTGAGATAAACCAAAGACTCCACGTGACCCTCCCCCCCCCCCCCATACTTCATTTCGTAGAGAGATGTAACCCTTCATTAGGCCTAGGGTTAGACCTTGGTATTTCATAAACTAGGCTTTAACCCTCCCCTGCTAGGAATAGATACTGTCTAGAAAAAAACTGGGAGGGGGGTCTTCTTGAATGCTATTTGTTACCTCTCGGTGCCATTTGTTGTATACCTTGGAACCTTCTTTTCATAATGCTGAATGTTACCGTAGATATATTCGTTTCAGTTCTGGATCAGTCTTCGTGAGTCAGTTGCCAGTGACTGAAATGTACAAGGATGTACCAGGCGATACGAGTCTTGAGGTTCATGTGGGTCCAAGCAGTTCCGATGGCTCTCCACACCAGGGTCATAGTCCTGACAGCGGGATTCACGTCCCCAGGACGGAGCATGGAGACGATGGTTGAAGGGAGGATTCACCAAGAGTGGTTTCTCTTTGCTCGGATTGCAAGCTGCTGTCGCAGTTGGACAAACTACGACATAGGTGGGGAGGTGGAAGGAATGATTCCGGCCTTGCAAAAAGCGAATTGATGTGATGGAGGTAGTATTATGACAGATTGTTACCGGCCTTTCTTGTTGCCATGGTTACCCATGACTGCTGCTGTAATGTTATAGGGACGTTGAAATTTGTTGATTTTATTGATTGATTCGTGTTGGGCCCAGCGGGCATTGTTAAGAATACGATGTGTTTTATGAGAGAAGAAGCTGGTTGATAACTGTTGAAGGCGAGATGTTGTCAGTCGTTATGGGGTTAGATCTAGAGCATGGTCGCACGAGAGTTCAATGTATCCTGAGGAGTTTGGATGCTGAAAACGGCACAGAGGTTGTGCATTTCAACGAATAAGGTGTTAAAAGCAGATAATGACATCGTGTCAGAGAGTTTATTGATTTATTTGAAAATCAAGCAACTGTGAGACTGTCTAATCGACTCAAGCTGACCATACGCACAAATTTGGAGAAAATGTTATTTGTATGAGACTTTCTAACATCTTATGAAACGCCCATGCTACTTTTTGACTTCGCGACTTTATTTTGGAGTTTTTGATATGACTGTAACGTTTATGGCCTTTGTTACATATTTTTGTGGTTGTGTGGGTTTAGAGAATTTTAGAGGTACGTGGTCGGTAAATGCTGCACCGGGTCGAGATGTTGTCATACTAAACAGTTTTATTATGTCTTCGGCAAATGAATTATGTTAAAATAATGTTTTAGTTGTTGTGGAGTGTAGTCGTCGAATCATATACAGTACATATGTAAATAAGTCACGACCTTGATGAAGGCAAATGTCCGTGGAATATTCACTGTGACCAAATTATTTGTTTGTATTACGTTTTCAATCTATACCAACTAAAATACACCTCATAATTTGTGTGATCTGTACCATTTATTGAGCTGTTTGATGGTGGTTGTTCTTCATGTTGTGAGTGTTTACAAAGTTTATTTTCAGTTGATTCAAATCTTTCTGAGGATAAGTGATCTTTTAATGAGTTCATTGCTCGTTAGGTGGCAGTTATAAATGGATCTCTTTCAAACATCACAATCATTTTACTACCATTATCAAATGAATATTGTCATCTTATCGCCCTGGATTCACAGTTTCAAAATTGAAATGGATCTGGAAAGGTAACCACAACGATAGACTGAAATTCTGCTCCATGACGTCATGATGCAACCATGGCATCACGTACTCGATTGCACTTCATGACGTCATAATGATGCAAAGAGGTTATGAAACCCAGTAGAATAGATATGAAAATATGACCTGGCATTATCCACTAGACACAATGTTTTCCTTGACATATGCAAATTTGATGAAGCATTATTTGAAGAGACAGTGTCCCTTTTGCCTGGGAACCTTCATGTGATTGTCACAAATTTCAGTCACCCTTACCACGTGGAGTAACGTCACTGTTACTCAGAGATGGGCATTAAAACTTCTATCGTCCTCTTAATTTTCTTGTTACGTGGTGATGTGTTGTAAACTTGTTGATATGGCTATTCTTGCCGTTCGTAAAATGTGGAGACACCAGACCTAAGTTGAACGCAATTTTCTTGTCGTGTATTGAAACCAGAAGTTGTTTCCAAAGGAAACGAATCGAGATGTTTATTATTACTGTGAGCAAAACACTGGGCATATCCCCTATCCATGAAAATGACCATGTTTCCCGAAACCCATTGGTGAACTAACATCGAAGCAACACTTTGTTGCAAATCATTGAACAGGGCCGGATCCAGGATTTGGGAAAAGAGGGGGCACCCTGTGCTAGGAACATTGAAATTTGTGCCAAGTTCCAGAATTTCACGGTCGATTTTACAGATTTCATGGCCAAAAGGGAGGGCGTGCGCCACCCTTTGGATCTGTGCCTGTTGAATATATTGGGAAATATTGGTATCAAAGTGACTAGGCCCAGGCTACCCTTGTCCGCAGGTATCACGGCTGACGGACTTTGTTGAAGTTTCTAGTTGACTATAAGGCATAATGAAACTGCTATCTGTTGAGTTTTGATTGAGTGGACCATGTATCTTCATGAATGTTCAAGTAGAGGCCATAGCAACCAATTTATCTGTCGTAAAACTGTTTGTGTGTTGTCTGACTGTCTGTTAAGTAGGTTCTTAGTTTTCCATCTATCCAAGTAGTTCCCCTATATGGCATGTTTGTTGTTGTAATCAGCTGTCTCCATAATAACTCATAAAGCCAGTAAAGTTAGCTCTTGAATGTGACTCTGCAAGAAGACCTTATTCCGTAGAGAGAGTTGTAGGGATCAAAATCTGGCATCAGTTCTGTTGTTGAATTCAAACATTGAGTTGAACTCAGAAGTATTACTACTGCTGTCTTCAGGCCGAAATATTTCTAAATCTCTGACTGGTGGCCAAATCACAGCAGGAGCCACCAAATCAATTGGATTTGTTCCTGGAAACCTTTTTGCTCCACCTGTAGCCAAAAAAAGGACACCAGTAAAATGAATGTCCCTCTGTGATCATGTAGATTTCCTAAAACCCCCAAGAGTTGTTTCCAAACAGATTTGGACTAAAAATTGTTTCTGAAAGACGAGGAGTCTGAATCCAATCATCAGACACATTCTGTTTTGTTTCCCTTTTTAAAAACGTTTCCAGAACTGATGTATGATGATGCCAAAATCTGTCTAAATGGGGCAAGTAATATGTTGGTGCCAGTCTTGAAATCAAATCCATGTAATAAATTGGTGCCAATCTGGAAATCAAATCCATGTAAAATGTTGGTGCCTGTTTCGAAATCAAATCTAATATTCTCCATTGATTTCTTTTCTAATGTGTTGAAAATTGGGATGTGAAGCAATTTTTGGACCTTATATCTTTGGATGTTTTGCGTGTATTAAGTGGTACAAGTCTAAATTAGCAATAGCTGTTCATGTCGGCATAATCTCATAATCCCCTGTTCAAAGTAAACAATTATATGACATGCATATCTCATTAACAGTTGTTGTATTAAATGGATGAAGTTAAGTGGGTTAAATGGCTGGAAATATAAAACTGGCAAACTGATGTTAACTGTTATGTAAGCAATATTGTCACACGGATATGATTTTTTGTAGGAGTTGGAATTTTTATGGAAGTCCCATTTATATTCAGAGGTAGTTAATCTTTCTACTTGGTTTGATAAGAACCTGTTTATTTTATGTATCAGTGTGCTTATTTCAAGAAATGTTGTTTTCATCGATGCCCGCAGTGGTGTCTGTTTGGCCGGTCTCATTTTCTGAGTGTTATAAAACAGTAGGGAAAGAATATTGCATTTATTTTTCCAATGTAATTAGTTTCGCTTACATTTTGATGTGCATTCATAAATAAACTGAAACATGTAAGAGCCGTACTTACATAATCCAATAGATATTAGTCTTGTCTCGTGACGAATTACAAAATTATGTTCAGAGTTTGGTTTCCTGACTGATGTTCTCTGGTCAGTAAATTTTCATTTGCGTCTACTCGAAATTGAGTTCTCCTGTTCAATGCGGTGATAATCAAATGATTTCTGTGTAAAACGCACCATCGTTGTTGTTGTGTGGGGTCGTCGGACCGTGCATCAAATTATGACTAAAATGTTACATATCATACTCTGTGACAGAACGTATGTGATCCATATCTATTCTCATTAGCGTTGTCGATCTAAGTATCGTGATGTGTGGCCACGTGTTACCAGTTATATGGTGGTACTGTGGTGTATCCGTGCTCAACCACCCACAAAGCGCAGCGTTTACCGACCATGAGCTGAGATAAACATGTTTTACTATGTTCTGATGACTTCATTTTCACAAACTAATGTCAGGTGGATAGATGTTGTAACAAACATGAGGCGAGGGTTCTCCACCAAACTCTGGTAGCAAGCGTAACCATCCAGATGAGTGTCTGTAATCCAGCATTGTTCGTCTTCATAACTTGTCAAGTTTGATGGGAAATTTTCATTGCATAATGGCTGACCCTGAACTTTCTGAGTATGCATGCACATACCGGTACCCGTATCCCAATTTTACCTCAAACATGTTTGACACAGTCGTTAACATACTTATAGTCACTCTAGTACAATTCTTGACTTTGCCACAGGAACTAAAACCAAAAATCCTCAAAAACCAATGTTGACCCCACCGCCTCATTGTCACTGCCACAGGGAAGAACAAGAAGTCAACCCCATTCCCCATGTTACTAGTACTCAAGATCTAGAGCTGTCATACTTGTTAAATAGGTACCTATTTCTGGTCTGTACCCACAAATGACAGGCCAACAAGGCATTCAGTATGGCCATCAAATGCAGCACATGAAAATCCTATTGCTTTATGCATAGAGAGTCCTTATGTTTGACATAGGTAGGTACCTTGGTGTGACCTTTCCCAACTTGATGAATAACAGCTCAATCAGGCCTTCCACTAATCTGATTACTCAACAATGATTAATTAAGAATGCTGAATAACTCCAGCTCAATCAGGCATATCTAGTAACCCAATAATAATTTGACCTAGAATGCTCAAACTTGTTGACACAAACTAATGTCAGGTGGATAGATGTTGTAACAAACATGAGGCGAGGGTTCTCCACCAAACTCTGGTAGCAAGCGTAACCATCCAGATGAATGCCTGTAATCCAGCATTGTTCGTCTTCATAATTTGTCAAATTTGATGAGAAATTTTCATTGCATAATGACTGACCCTGAACTTTCTGAGTATGCATGCACATACCGGTACCTGTATCCCAATTTTACCTCAAACATGTTTGACACAGTCCTTAAAGATAATGTATCACGGATATTTTCGCGGGCCACGAAATTCATTGTTTATTTACATTTTGTTTGTTTATGTCCAGGCTTTCGTTGTCATTGTGAGTAAATTGTTGGTGACATGCCCCTCTAGAAATTCTGTTGAGTCCAAAAGTATTCATTTTGGTGGGTTGGCATGTCCCAAAAGTCCAAAACAACATAATGTAAACATCAATGTTTACAAACATTGAATGTAAACAATGAAGTCGTGATACATTATCTTTAACATACTTATAGTCACTCTAGTACAATTCTTGACTTCGCCACAGGAACTATTAAAAACCAAAAATCCTCAAGAACCAATGTTGACCCCACCGCCTCATTGTCACTGCCACAGGGAAGAACAAGAAGTCAACCCCATTCCCCATGTTACTAGTACTCAAGATCTAGAGCTGTCATACTTGTTAAATAGGTACCTATTTCTGGTCTGTACCCACAAATGACAGGCCAAGAAGGCATTCAGTATGGCCATCAAATGCAGCACATGAAAATCCTATTGCTTCAAATTTTTATGCATAGAGAGTCCTTATGTTTGACATATAGGTAGGTACCTTGGTGTGACCTTTCCCAACTTGATGAATAACAGCTCAATCAGGCCTTCCACTAATCTGATTACTCAACAATGATTTAATTAAGAATGCTGAATAACTCCAGCTCAATCAGGCATATCTAGTGACCCAATAATAATTTGACCTAGAATGCTCAAACTTGTTGTAAAGGTGCCTTCAGACAATCTCTAGTTCAAACTTCAAACTTATGGTTGGTGTATAGACCATCGGGAATTTTATTTTTTTTCAACATTTTCAAAAAACCTGGGGGGCGGATCCGTAATCCAATAAATAAAAAAAGTGTGGCCTAATTGACATAATATGTTTCATTTCTCATATACACGCAGTACTTTTGTACTCAATTGCCAACGTGGTTGTCCTTGTACTCCAAGGTGAGCACATCATCCCTGGAACTTTTCATCTTAAGTTACACACCTACTGGCCTGCAGAACTCATTCATGTCAAGGGATAAGTTTCCTGATGATGGCAATTAACATCAGAAACTTCTCTGCAGTGTCGGATTTCATGTTTACTTTTCGTTTGATGTTCATTTGTGGGGAACTCTCGCCAAAAATCCCTGGCTTTTCTGCCTCTGAACCTTTTTTATTGTCTGGTTGCTGGAGTGGGATCTCCACTGTTCGACTGATTTTTTGGGTCAGGAATTGTCCTCGGGTGTTTGTATCTAAAGCAACCAGCTTGTTTCACAGACAGCTCAGCCAGGCATTACTAAACGAGGGTTGCAGATGATGTCAATATCACAACATTATCCCTTTGTAAACGTGAGCCTGGATGCATCGATCATGTTCATATCAGAATCCTAATGAGGAAACCACTGACATCACATAAAATGCTGCTTCAACACCGACGATAGGTCCTCAAATATTGTCGACTCACACATCATGTCAACCCACTGCTGTTAAAGATGATGCAGGATTTCTGCTACCGTATTCCATCATTAGGCACGTGTTGCTGTCCAGACAGTTTCAGCAGCTCCGACCTTGCTCCTGTCCTTTCCTCAACTCGAGGGATCGTGTTTCTCTGCTTACTAATCTTTGTGCCAACAGAGAAGTGGAAAACTTGTCATGAAGGAATACAATGTGTAGTGTAGACAGCACACGGCAAACAAAGTTGTACCATGTTGATAAAGGCTCTACCAATCCTACCGCTTCGTGAAAGGGGAGGGGACTGGTAATGAATTTAGCATCCTCCACTTGAGATTTCTGTCGTGCAAATGGGGAACCGGAGTGCCCAAAGGAGGCGCTGGGGAACAACTCAGTTTTTACTCAAAAACGCATGCGCCGCGACGTTGAAAACCTCTTTGACGTCGCACGTCGTTCCGTCGTGCGTCATTCAGAATCGGTGACGTTGCTCTTCGATCTGTTCTTTACGCTAAAATTAGTCAATTTTATTGATGAAATTCAACATGTTCCCGCTTGAATTTTCGCTTCAAAACATTCAGATACATTGAGTCAGTCCTAAACTTGATGTCAAACGTGTGAAATTCGAAATTCAATGGATTACTTCGGGTATTTCAGGGCTGGAAATAGGGTGTAGTTTTCAGAATTAAATGGCAAATAACGTTAGCCTCACTTTCGACGTCATATTTTAGACTGAGTTGTTCATCAGCGCCACGTCATGGATTAGTTCCTCCGGTTCCTCATTGGCTCTCAGTGGGTAATTCACCATTGTTGGTTTCTGTGGGACTTCACAAGGAGACCAATGACACAAACCGCTGCCCACAGATTTCAATGGCTGAGCTCCATACAGAACTGACTTGGGCAAGAAAACTTAAGTGGAGTGGCGCCTTACACAAATCCTAAATAGACCTTCTGAATAAGGGCCCTGTTGGACTTGTGGGACCATATTTGTGTGCGTAAAAATGCCAGGGTTAGACCACTGCAGTTATGATAAGTGTGTAAACAGGGACGTATCGGTAAAACGTCATGAAACAACGGCTACTTCATCCATCTCATTGCCATTGAAGCTGAAATCTCAATCAACCTTTCCATGCCCACGTTCATTGTACTTAGTTTACGTATCACTTCGCTCATGGTGTCATAACCCATGAAATCAGTGCTTGACATTAACATTTGATCCTTGACATCATTCTGCAACCCTTCGATATAATTCCGTGTTCATTACATTGGACTGATACTGGTACTGTGTGATGGTTTTACTTTGGCAGGGGGCTGATGGTGAAAAATTTATAAATAACGGATCAAAAGTCAATTTTATGTGCAGACACGATTACAACTCGCACAGTAAAAGTGTATAAATTATTCTGTCCCCAGTTCCTTAACGTGAACTGAGATATGTTGTCCCCATTTCCCTCAGTGTGAACTGAACTGAGATGTGCTGTCCCCAGTTCCCTCACTGTGAACTGAGATGTTCTGTCCCCAGTTCCTAAATGAGAACTGAGATATGTTGTCCCCAGTTCCCTCAGTGTGAACTGAACTGAGATGTGCTGTCCCCAGTTCCCTCAGTGTGAACAGGAACCACCATAGATTCACTTCTTGTTTTTTTCATCGTCAACTCTGCCAACAAGCGATGCCATTCATACAATGCCAGTATTGATACCACATGCCGTGATGTTGATACTAAATGTAACATTTTCTGGTGCCATCTGTACCAAATCTTCTGCACAAGCTGTCTCTAGGCACAATTATCTTCGTATGCATCTTGTAACTCTTGTCTCCTTTCATATCATTATCTCTATTGTAAGTGACACATCTTCAATTTCAGCCAAGGCCGCACCAGTTTAAATTTAACTCGACATTGTGAAATTTGGGAGGGAGACAACAAATAATTTTTCCACAGCCTTTGAGGACTAGTATTGGGAGGGTCTGCTATTCAAGTAAAGAAATTGGTGTGGCCTCACTAGGTTCTTTAACTGCTGGAAGTGATTTCTTTTGGAGGTAGATTAGGGCTCAACGTCTTGAGCTGAAGGGAGTGACCCCAGGATAAACTTATCCCCTTTGACAAAGTCATCCCCAAGATAGGGCAAACAACTCAGACCCTGGCAAAAACACTGATTTGCACAATATGGTCTGTATGAAATTGGTTTGCCTTGCCATCTCTTGACCAATTCACAATTCCATCTCTCAACTTAGTGTGAGCAAATATCATGCTTCTGCCTTGGTTTAACCGTCGAAAAAATGTGGTACTTGGGGAGATGGGAACATGACACCGGAGTCTAATGGTATTGTGCCTCTTGGTCATCTCGACCATGGTTTTCCATCACAACTTAATCGTATTTTCACACTGATTAGTCATATAACGTCATGTATCTTGGTGATTTCTGGGTGAGTAGTGTGTGCACCTGTTTTCTGCACACAGTTATTGTCATTTGACCTCCCAGTATATTCTGGGCTTTTAACTTCGGTTGTAGACCACTATTTCAAGTGCAAGTGACCAGAATGCATCCAGACTTAACTACTCCTGTTCGTCAACTTAACAAAACTGACTATCAGTGTCAGTGGTCAAAAAACAAGTTTGTTCCTGAAATTGAGTCTATTATTTCATCAATTGTTAAATATTATTAACTGTGAAATGCTTCCACTGTTTTTCGGTATAAATTGGCGAATTTCTCTTGTGTAGGCAATATGAGTTCCAAAAATGCATCTGTCGAATTCAGCATGTTACTCTGACATCTGTTAAATGTTGATAGATAATGCATTCAGATTAAATGGTTGTTCTCGTGGTCAAATATTTCATGTATCACCCAATATTTGGAGACCGAGATGCCCCATTTCTCCTGGGTGGGCAGTTACAGTAACTTAACCGTCTCCTAACGTCTGATACTATAGAGTGCTCGAAACCAACTCAGTCACCAACAAACTTCGGCTTGGTGAATTCATCATGGCCTATACATGTAATTAGATAATTAGATAACTACATCTACCGGTACATGAAAGCTGTTGATGACACATCACTCCATTGATTTTGGTTGTCCAGTCAGAGTAGTGTAGTGGAAATAGTGAGGTTTCGGAAGCGCCCGGTTTGGCACTACAACGACGTTTATCTATTGTTTGGGTATACCCACACAATAGATAAACGTCGTCGTAGGGCCTAACCAGGCGCTTGCGAAACCTCCCTAATATCTTTGTGCCTCCCACTACTCATGTACTGGGTTCGCTCCCAGTTTACCCATTCTTCATGGGGTAGAGGGTGCAACTCTCTCTGACAGCAGATATTCTCCAGGCTTTCTGGTTTCCTCCTGCTGTACAATAATTCATTTCTTATTGCCTAAAGATGCCATATTGGCTGCTCAGGCCTTGATTCAATACTCAGAAAACAACACTCCATTGATCTTCAGCCCATTCAAACATTTCCATTGCTAAAGCCCCGGTTCAACTTCAGTGGTTCCTGCTGCGGTTTGTGATGAGCAGTGCGGTTTTCACAGCATTGGGATTATAACACGCCAAATATTTGGCTCAATTATGGAAGGGACTCTCCAACCCTTGTAAAAAACGCACTGCTCCCCGCAAAACGTGCCAGAATCCGGTGCGGTGGAAACGGGCCTTTATGGTGTCCAAGTCTGCATTCATCAACGCTGACCTAAAACACACTCTTGTGTTTCATCATCTTCATGGTTAGGTACTTAACATCACATCTACCATGAATATATAACACCTATTCATGCCTCTACCTCAAAAACAAACTTAATTCTTACGTGGAGGTATTATAGTAAATAATACTTCCACGATTCTTATTAGGCATATGCCTAGTCAGTTTGAGATCCACAACTGCATCTGTCTACAATTTCGTATTGATGTATGTACTGAAAGGGTCAACTCAAAACATTTAGAAGTGTGTATAAATTTTAAGTTGTGGATCTCAACCACTCATCACTAGAGTCATGACCACAACTCTGCCCTCTATTAGCAAAAAGTGGCATCTCCACTACTGATCGGTGGGAGTGTGGTCAAGTGAAGTAACAGCTGTATATGAACTACCAAGTACATCGTGGGGTAGATAACAGCTGTTCCTTCAATCAGCCATGGTCCCACCGATTCCAACTGGAGGTACCACCTTATACCATTGGTGGATAGAACTACCGTAAGGCCTAAGTTTTTGTGGTCGTCAGTACTCGCAATTCATATAATCAGCTGATTTACCACCATAATACCAACCTGCCAGCGTGGCCACTGATATTCACCTGGGATGTGGGCATAGTTTCCTCATGATAGAATCTCAAGAAATACAGAGACATTTCAGTGTCATTGACCTTGTAAGGCTATTGACATTCATCCCACAATGGGGATCGTAGCTACGATAGAGGGCAGACACTGAAACCAGGTCCTATGGACGCCTTTTGTGTGGGAAATCAGGACCGAGCTGCACTTTCATTTCAATAGTTGTAACCACGAGTAACACCTATTGTGGCTGTGGGCGAGGGTCCTCATTGAATTCACAAATGCAGGTGAGCACAAGGTCCAACTACCATTTCAAAATTTTTTAGTGAAAGTGCTTTAATGTGCTCTTGCAAGAGAGAGATATACTGGACTTGGAAATTTCGATCAAATTTTTCAAACAATACATGTACCTTAATTTGGGGGGTTTTCCTAGATTTCCTGCCAGTGGGGAGCTGTGTGTAACTTCATTCAACTATCAGATTTTAGTGATGTACAGCAGCTGATGGATTATAAAAAGTTCAGCTGCTGTCATTGAACTTGGTACAGAATCCCGTAATCCCGTGGCCTGAAGGGCCAAATCCCAATCACGATTTCTAAGCCGCCACTGCCGGGGGGGGGGGGGCAAATTCTTTTNGCCTGCACATCAAGTTATGGTCAAACCATCACTGGGTCCTTTGTTTGGCTTTGTCAGTTTCCTAGCGCTAATGGCCAAGCATTTCTGTTAGAGACATCAAGACGAACTATCTATATTGCATATTGATTAGGGCCAAAGTTCAGGCGAATGAATCAATAGGAGCTGTCAGCGAGTTGACCACTAGGTGTCACTACGGCCCAATTCAATGCATGTAGCGGACCCATTCATTCTTGACCGAGCACCACTCACGTGGATTTTCCTGTGTATTGGTCCGCTAGAACTTTGTTGCTGCCAGCTTTTGGCAATATGCATGGCTGACTGCTCCTATTGGAAGGGCTGATTTGTAACAAGATATGAAATGATCACCAGGTGTGATCTTACTTGATCCACCCCCCTGAGAATTTACCCCTACAAAAGGGTTTGATAAGTGATCTATCCTCTTATTTTCATTTCAGCCTTTGCATGAGTACTACAGCGTGACCTGGGTTGTGCATATATTCAATTCAGCAGTAAAATAGGCTGGGTTTGGGCTTTTAGAGAAACTGCCACGATGCCAATCTTTGGCAATGTGCAGTATGAGGTAACCCTAAATATTTGCCTGCCTTAGGGCCTCCCACCACCCCGGAGTCCCCTGAGAGAGGTTACCAAAAGCCAGATAACACCCCAGGTATTTGAATGATGACTCCATTTGGGTACTCAGACAAAACTGCCACTTTAGGGTGGTAATGTCGCCCGTGGGACTTAACAGTATTTAGCCTGGCATTTTCAGTTGTTACACTTCATTACCATGGGGACTGTCTACTTTTGTACTTTTGTAATTTTGCATTTGATATCAAAATGTGACAATTTCTTGATATGTCAGTTATTGTAAGATGCTGTGATTACCTGTAGATATGGACATTGTATTATCTGGAAATACTTGGACTGTGGCATGGACAGACATTCTGAATAGGTTTATACTGTTGTTTCACATCTGCAAGGTCAGTCACTGATATTCAAGCTCAGCCCACTCGTATTGTTACTAAACTATGTCATGCATGGCCACATGATGTATGCCATCATGAGTGGCTGTGATCGTACATATGGCGTGATTACATGTGGGATTACATTACAAATTCATTCCAATGGATTTGCCAAAATATCCTCGTGGTCATTGCTGTTATTGTGGGATTCGAACCCATGACGTCTCGCATCATGTGCTCCAACGTTAAGGGACAACAGCGCTCACCACAGAGCTAAATCCTAGTCCACAAAAGATGGTTTATAATAGCCGATGTTGCTCAATACTCAGATGTTTAAAAATACATGTATCAGCATTGTATTGTACCGGTATTTGATTTTTCCGTCAAGGCCGAAGCCATAGCATTATTTGCCCTGGTAATACGGAAGAGGCCATCTCAAACTACTCATGTTCCTCACTTGGATGGGGTCTTACCCTTGCAAAAGAAACAAGGTACAAGTCACCACGGCTTACTGTCCCATGTGATGGACGTGAAGAGCCGGGAATGAAATCCCATATGGCCTGGGCTGGCTTCGAACAGCATTGGCAGCCTATTAGTCCTTGATTGTAGCTCTGGCCGTAATGATTGGCTCTTATTTATGAGCAGAACGTAGTTGATGTGAAACTATGGTATCTCCTCCCGCATTCTCTAAATTTTTAGTCAACAAGAGAGTGAGAGATCACGGACAATAGGTGGCAGCACCGCAGGCGTCGCGTGGATAGAGAACCAGTGAGTGAGTGTTTACAACTTGGACGTCCAGCTCCTTTAATAGTCATATAACGTCATGTATCTTGGTGATTTCTGGGTGAGTAGTGTGTGCACCTGTTTTCTGCACACAGTTACTGTCATTTGACCTCCCAGTACATTCTGGGCTTTTAACTTCGGTTGTAGACCACTATTTCAAGTGCAAGTGACCAGAATGCATCCAGACTTAACTACTCCTGTTCGTCAACTTAACAAAACTGACCATCAGTGTCAGTGGTCAAAAACAAGTTTGTTCCTGAAATTGAGTCTATTATTTCATCAATTGTTAAATATTATTAACTGTGAAATGCTTCCACTGTTTTTCTGTATAAATTGGAGAATTTATATGAGTTCCAAAAATGCATCTGTCGAATTCAGCATGTTACTCTGACATCTGTTAAATGTTGATAGATAATGCATTCAGATTAAATGGTTGTTCTCGTGGTCGAATATTTCATGTATCACCCAATATTTGGAGACCGAGATGCCCCATTTCTCCTGGGTGGGCAGTTACAGTAACTTAACCGTCTCCTAACGTCTGATACTATAGAGTGCTTGAAACCAACTCAGTCACCAACAAACTTCGGCTTGGTTAATTCATCATGGCCTATAATTAGATAATTAGATAACTACATCTACCGGTACATGAAAGCTGTTGATGACACATCACTCCATTGATTTTTGGTTGTCCAGTCAGAGTAGTGTAGTGGAAATATCTTTGTGTTCCCACTACTCGTGTACTGGGTTTGCTCCCAGTTTACCCATTCTTCATGGGGTAGAGGGTGCAAATCTCTCTGACAGCAGATATTCTCCAGGCTTTCTGGTTTCCTCCTGCTGTACAATAATTCATTTCTTATTGCCTAAAGAATGCCATATTGGCTGCTCAGGCCTTGATTCAATACTCAGAAAACAACACTCCATTGATCTTCAGCCCATTCAAACATTTCCATTGCTAAAGCCCCGGTTCAACTTCAGTGGTTCCTGCTGCGGTTTGTGATGAGCAGTGCGGTTTTCACAGCATTGGGATTATAACACGCCAAATATTTGGCTCAATTATGGAAAGGACTCTCCAAACCCTTGTAAAAAATGCACTGCTCCCCGCAAAACGTGCCACAATCCGGTGCGGTGGAAACGGGCCTTTATGGTGTCCAAGTCTGCATTCATCAACGCTGACCTAAAACACACTCTTGTGTTTCATCATCTTCATGGTTAGGTACTTAACATCACATCTACCATGAATATATAACACCTATTCATGCCTCTACCTCAAAAACAAACTTAATTCTTACATGGAGGTATTATAGTAAATAATACTTCTACGATTCTTATTAGGCATATGCCTAGTCAGTTTGAGATCCACAACTGCATCTGTCTACAATTTCGTATTGATGTATGTACTGAAAGGGTCAACTCAAAACATTTAGAAGTGTGTATAAATTTTAAGTTGTGGATCTCAACCACTCATCACTAGAGTCATGACCACAACTCTGCCCTCTATTAGCAAAAAGTGGCATCTCCACTGCTGATCGGTGGGACTGTGGTCAAGTGAAGTAACAGCTGTATATGAACTACCAAGTACATTGTGGGGTAGATAACAGCTGTTCCTTCAATCAGTCATGGTCCCACCGATTCCAACTGAAGGTACCACCTTCTATTGGTGGATAGAACTAAGGCCTAAGTTTTTGTGGTCGTCAGTACTCGCAATTTATATAATCAGCTGATTTACCACCATAATATACCAATCTGCCAGCATGGCCACTGATATTCACCTGGGATGTGGGCATAGTTTCCTCATGATAGGATCTCAAGAAATACAGAGACATTTCAGTGTCATTGACCTTGTAGGCCTATTGACATTCATCCCACAATGGGGATCATAGGTACGATAGAGGGCAGACACTGAAACCAGGTCCTATGGACGCCTTTTGTGTGGGAAATCAGGACCGAGCTGCACTTTCATTTCAATAGTTTTAACCACTAGTAACACCATAAAGGAATCAACCATAAAGGTTTAACTGCGAACGATGAACTTACTGAGGGATACACTTCATGTGTTGCCACCAGATGTCTCTTACTGCCTGAATTTCGGCTTTACGTAATCGGCACGAGTTTCAACTTTTTTTGTGGTGAAAAGGTACATGAACCTGTTAACTTGATGCTTTGAATTCCATTTCTGAGGATAACAGAGCTATTTTCAGCACAATTAGTGTTCCATGTGCAAATGTACGTCAGCCTATTCAAATGTACACAGATGACGCTGCGCTCACATCGTTCGTGGGGTTCTCATTAAGTCAGTCCTTTTGTATCATAAGATCAGCTAGTCGGAATTCAACAAAATTTGCAGGGAAGGTGCAGATGGGTCTTGCCTATCATATGGAAAAGTCAGAATGCAAATATGTTGAGATTTAAAGGGATATTGTCCACATTTATAAAATGCTAAATTTGTAAGTTGAACCTTTATGCTTGATTCCTTTATGGTAACACCTATTGAGGCTGTGGGCGAGGGTCCTCATTGAATTCACAAATGCAGGTGAGCACAAGGTCCAACTACCAGATTTCAACATTTTTCAGTGAAAGTGCTTTAATGTGCTCTTGCAAGAGAGATATATACTGGACTTGGAAATTAGGATCAAATTTTTCAAACAATACATGTATCTTAATTTTGGGGTTTTTCCTAGATTTCCTGCCAGTGGGGAGCTGTGTGTAACTTCATTCAATTACCAGTATCAGATTTTAGTGATGCACCGTGGCTGATGGATTATAAAAAGTTCAGCTGCTGTCATTGAACTTGGTACAGAATCCCGTAATCCCATGGCCTGAAGGGCCAAATCCCATTCACGATTTCTAAGCCGCCACTGCCGGGGGGGGGGGGGGGNCAAATTCTTTCACCTCAACTATTAAACCGGCCTGCACATCAAGTTATGGTCAAACCATCACTGGGTCCTTTGTTTGGCTTTGTCAGTTTCCTAGCGCTAAAATGGCCAAGCATTTCTGTTAGAGACATCAAGACGAACTCTATATTGCATATTGATA
Organism: Notospermus geniculatus; assembly: GCA_002633025.1. Classification (NCBI taxonomy): domain Eukaryota; kingdom Metazoa; phylum Nemertea; class Pilidiophora; order Heteronemertea; family Lineidae; genus Notospermus; species Notospermus geniculatus. The sequence continues at coordinate 93,062 of NMRB01000082.1, forward strand.
ATTAGGGCCAAAGTTCAGGCGAGTGAATCAATAGGAGCTGTCATCGAGTTGACCACTAGGTGTCACTACGGCCCAATTCAGTGCATGTAGCGGACCCATTCATTCTTGACCGAGCACCACTCATGTGGATTTTCCTGTGTATTGGTCCGCTAGAACTTTGTTGCTGCCATCTTTTGGCAATATGCATGGCTGACTGCTCCTATTGGAAGGGCTGATTCTTAACAAGATATGAAATGATCACCAGGTGTGATCTTACTTGATCCACCCCTGAGAATTTACCCCTACAAAAGGGTTTGATAAGTGATCTATCCTCTTATTTTCATTTCAGCCCTTGCGTAACTAACAGCTTGTCCTGGGTTGTGCATATATTCAATTCAGCAGTAAAATAGGCTGGGTTTGGGCTTTTAGAGAAACTGCCACGATGCCAATCTTTGGCAATATGCAGTATGAGGTAACCCTAAATATTTGCCTGCCTTAGGGCCTCCCAGCACCCTGGAGTCGCCCCCAAGAGAGGTTACCAAAAGCCAGATAACACCCCAGGTATTTGAAGGATGACTCCATTTGGGTACTCAGACAAAACTGCCACTTTAGGGTGGTAATGTCGCCCGTGGGACTTAACAGTATTTAGCCTGGCGTTTTCAGTTGTTACACTTCATTACCATGGGGACTGTCTACTTTTGTACTTTTGTAATTTTGCATTTGATATCAAAATGTGACAATTTCTTGATATGTCAGTTATTGTAAGATGCTGTGATTACCTGTAGATATGGACATTGTATTATCTGGAAATACTTGGACTGTGGCATGGACAGACATTCTGAATAGGTTTATACTGTTGTTTCACATCTGCAAGGTCAGTCACTGATATTCAAGCTCAGCCCACTTGTATTGTTACTAAACTATGTCATGCATGGCCACATGATGTATGCCATCATGAGTGGCTGTGATCGTACATATGGCGTGATTACATGTGGGATTACATTACAAATTCATTGCAATGGATTTGCCAAAATATCCTCGTGGTCAGTGCTGTTATTGTGGGATTCGAACCCATGACGTCTCGCATCATGTGCTCCAACGTTAAGGGACAACAGCGCTCACCACAGCGCTAAATCCTAGTCCACAAAAGATGGTTTATAATAGCCAATGTTGCTCGATACTCAGATGTTTAAAAATACATGTATCAGCATTGTATTGTATTTGATTTTTCCGTCAAGGCCGAAGCCATAGCATTATTTGCCCTGGTAATACGGAGGAGGCCATCTCAAACTACTCATGTTCCTCACTTGGATGGGGTCTTACCCTTGCAAAAGAAACAAGGTACAAGTCACCACGGCTTACTGTCCCATGTGATGGACGTGAAGAGCCGGGAATGAAATCCCATATGGCCTGGGCTGGCTTCGAACAGCATTGGCAGTCTATTAGTCCTTGATTGTAGCTCTGGCCGTAATGATTGGCTCTTATTTATGAGCAGAACGTAGTTGATGTGAAACTATGGTATCTCCTCCCGCATTCTCTAAATTTTTAGTCAACAAGAGAGTGAGAGCTGTCCAGGGAAAACGGATCTTATACAGCATGGTGGAACCTCCTCATGGCCAAGTGGACACCTCTATGTTGAGGACACCCAACTCCAGTCCCAAATCAGTCCTATTCATTTTGGACATCAGGACATCTCCACTGAGGACAGCCATTGTGTGTTTTGAAGGTGTCCCTAATATAAAGGTTCCGTTGTGTTTTCTGTTGGGCCTTGTTGAGGTGATATATTTGTAGGAATTGATATGAACTGTCCATGGCAAGTCAAAATATTTTCAGACTTTTGGAGAAGTAGAATACAATTAATTTGCCTGTCAACTTTCAGTAAATTCTGCAACTTGGTTGTAAGATTTTTGGATTGCAGCATTTTTGAAAGCGTTTCCAAGTTAAAAGTGAAAAAATATCAATTTTTGGTATGTTTTTTCGTCCATGGTTATGGTACCTAAAATCATGATAATGGAATTTTAAGGAATTGATAGAAATTAGTGTCGGAAGATGGAAATACTGGTGTAAGCTTTGGAGATTGGGTTCAAGGACCCTCTGATATGCTCGATTATGAAATTTTGGTGAAACACCAGAAGATGCTTGTTTGCTATAATCAAGATTTTCATGTTGTATAAAAAGAAGGTTTGATGAGTTGCTGGTGTTTTCAGTTCCAGAACTTGCTGAAGGTAATTAAACTGTTTTATTGTTATAAAACCAGCATTGCATTGATTTTAAAAGATTTGAGGCATTATACCCATAACTTTTGTAAACTAGTTTGAAATGTGCTATGGACCAGAAATGTTTCCAGTTAGCCTTTGTATTTTTTTCCCTTGAGAAGATGTCACTATTGCCCCGAGAATGTTCGGCTGAGATGTGAACTGTTAATTCAGATATGATATGAGGTGATTTGTTACAGAATATTATGATGCATCTTTGCTGTTTGGAGGATAATATCAGGGCATTGTGAATAAAAACTTATTTTGCAGTATTAGATGTGGTCGTGATTCGTCTCATCCTGTGTTCAGTTGTCCTTGGATATTGTTTACGTTTTCTTTCAATCCACTCCGAGTCCCACATTGTTGCAAAGTAATAGGGAGGTTAAGATAACGTTTTGCCTCCCCCGCCCTTCTCCCCGGGGCATTCTGACCTTGAAGCAGACTGGTTCGACTCCTCAATCTCTCTCCAATCAGCGCCCTTCAGCAAGACTTGAACCAGAGATATGAAAGCTCATTGGACACTTGGCACCCACAACATCACTTTGACGCCATTGGCATTGCATTGACAAACCAAAGAATAATGAAACAATGAATCATTTATTGTGCAGAACAATACCTCAATACCTCATGACTTGCATGTACGATAGTACCGGTATTTCAATACAACAGGCTGGCCTGTGCCAGAGGTGATTGCCAAGTGCAGATTGGGGTATACTCTACCCATAAGATGAAAAGCCACCTCGGTGGCCACACAGTCATGGTGTTTCAAAAAGTCAAGGTAGGCCTAACATTTCCGCGTAATGGCTAACGCAGACATGTTTGCCACATTATATGACTAGTCAGTGTTGGTGGCCTTGTGGAAGTACTTGTGGTGGTTTTAAAAGATCAAGGTAGGCCTAACATTTCCATGTAATTGCCAACTGCCTACTAGACATGTTTCCCACCTAATGTAGGCCTAACATTTCCATGTGATTGCTAACTGCGGAAAGTAAATGTTTTGCATTTTGTGTACACAGTATTAGTGGCCAAATGGGAAAGTAGCACTGGTGGCCTTAGTAGAAAAGTAGCCATAGTTTTCTAAATAGATCAAGGTAGGCCTAACATTTCCATGTGATTGCTAACAGTCGACTAGAAATGCTTCCCACATGACTAGTCAGCATTGGTGGCCTCATGGAAAGTACTCATGGTGTTTTGATAAAATCAAGGTAGGCCTAATATTTCCGGAGTTTGGTAAATTAATTATTTGACCAGTGCTCCATTTAATTGCTAACGGTTTTTGACTTAATATGACGACATGTAGATAGCATTTGTGGCCACAAAGGAAAGCACATGTAGCCATGGTGTTTTTAAAAGATCAAGATAACAATTCCTCATCACTGCTTTCGATGATGACATCACTGTCCCTCTGTTCCTCATGATAATCATCATCGCTGCTTTCGGGTACATCATCATCAAAAGATGATGCTGACATATCAGAACGAGCCAACGGGTTGGTCCTAGCATTCACTACATGTCGACTAGCAAATTTCTGTGTTGGCTTGAATAAATCTGAGCTCTGGCCGTGGCTTTCTGAAATGGCACCTTTGGAATTCAAAACCATACTATCAGAGTCTTTACAACTGGTTCTCGGACAACCTCCTGATTTACCAGTTGGTAGACCTGCCTTTTGAGGCGATGCAACCGGAGGAGTCGGAGCTGACTGCTCCTTCTCTGCAACAGACAATTTCTCTTTGGCAGGTACAGAAGGGAGAGGCTTCAGGATATCCTTCTGTTCAACTCTTCCAGCCTTTTCCAAAGCTTTTTCCAAATCCTCCAGGCTCATTTTTCCCTTTCGGACACCACGGTATTGTTCTTGTTTCTCTACACTGCACTGCCTTGGTGCATTTTTTTGTGATCCCAAACTTTCTTTCTTCTCCACTTGTGACAAATTGTTTGCTCTCATTCCATCAGTCTCATGTTTTCTTCCAGCACCTCGCACAAACGAATCAAAGTTAAATGTTGGGATGTCACGACTACCCCTGACATGAGATCCTTCATTGACACGGCCCAAGGACTCATCTGAAGCACGATTTGATGTGTTTGAGCGAGGTTGGCCATGCCTCCGATCCTCCCTTTTCTCTCCTTGTATCTTCGCCCTTTGTTCCGCACCCCTACTCATCCCACCCTGCATGTTGATGTCCTTCCTTAGAGCCCTTTGATCCAAATCCCCTTTATTAAACTTCCAAGATGGTGGGACTCTGTGTAAATCTTTGTTTCCATCAGCGGGTGATCGACATTGTTGCCTCACCCGTGAATTTCTGTTTCCGACCCCAGGACGGACATGCTTATCACCATGTTGATGATGTTTTGGCAAATGTCTGTTGTGGTGATGTTGACCAAGAGGAGTGGCTCCCGGCCAATCAGTGGCCGATGTTTGGTACCATGAGTGCTCATTCGCCTCAACCTCGTTCCTCATGCGTGACTTTTGACCCCTTGTAACGTGATCCTCATGTTTAGGCCAGGGATAGGCTCCAGGTTGTCTTCCTTGGCCTGAATTCACCCCATTCTCTGTTGAACCCTCGCCAGTGATAACTTGGGCCTCTTTCATTTTCCTTTCATCTGTGACTGAGTCCCATCCTGGACAACGCCCATGTGAATCTATGGTACTAACAGCTTGCCAATGCTTCAAATGATCGAAACCCAATCTTTGTAATCGCCATGGCAAGTTATCAAACTGGTCCTGCAATGATACAGCAGGCTCTGGCCTGCATTTCGTGTCTCCACCTTTACCAACGTCTGCCCTTATGTTGCCATGTTTCCTGCTCGAAAGTTGTTCACAATTTTTCCCATCAGTCTTTGACACCCCATTCTCTCCTAAATTTGCTTGTAAACGATGAGATAAATGTCTGTCCTTTTCTCGTGATCCTGTACTGGCATTCCCTTCCATGCCATTGTGAACGGCTTTAGGACTAGGAGTACCTTTACTACACACATTTTTGGTTCCCGATGTTTGGTGGGTAGCATGTGCTCGGAGTTTCTTCTGAAATCGAGGCGGTAGATTCTCAAACTGCTTTTGTGACATCATCTTGCACCAATCATCATCTTCCTCCTGGACCCTCGCTCCATCACGAACCTCACCAGGCATGACGTCAGCGTGAACCCCTCTATTTTTATCACAATGCACGTCAGCAGAAACCTGTTTCTGACACCGTGGTGGCACCTGATGTTTCCGTTCCTTTCCCTTCCTGTGTTTTTCACCCATGTTTCCCGACAAGGGTTTCTGCTCTTTCCGTTGCTCCTCTTCACCAACATCAACACGAGACAACCGAGATCGCGGTGGGTTGTCATTCTTTGATGATATTGCACCATGTTTGCTGGATATCTCCTTACCCTCTAGCCTAGCCTTATGAGATCGTCTGTAAACACTATTAATAAAATCCAACACTTGCTGCTCAGGACTGGGAGGTTTTTGTGTTGGTTTTGCATCAGTCTGTTCAGTGCTTTCACCTCGAATCAATTCTTGTCCAATTTTCCCACCGTCATCAGGACGGACCACAGGCATTGCATGGCCCATGTTTCCTCTCTCCTCCCCCGATACAGACTGACACACATCCATCGTTCCCCCAGGTCTGCGAAAGAAATTCTCTAAGTCGGCTTTATTGCGATACTGCTGTGCAAGCAGACTTAACCCGCGTCCTCTACCATAGCTAGGAGTGGAAACATTACTGACCCCCGCCATTTTAGCCATTGCTTGGGTGCCATTGCCGCTTACAGTAGTCATGTCGTCCTTGATTGAATCTGCATCGAATTCATTTCTGTTTTGAACAGCAGGATCTGAACATTTGGATTCAGTATCCCTGCTGGGAGGGGGCACCGCTCCCTCATCAGTGACAGCAGCAGCAGAAGATGTCACAGATTCCGACTCCAATGATTGGGCAGTGTCCGATTCAACCCGACTCAGATCTGGTTCCACTTCAAGTTTTGAACTGACGGCAGCACCTGAAGAGCTTTTGTCATCATTTTGGTAATCTGTTTCAACAGCAGGTGTAGGAATGGTGGCCTCTAAAGCTGCAACATCACGAGATCCACGATCCTCATCTTTCTCAGTGTTTTGTACGGTGTCTCGGGCAGAGGGAGATGGACCTACAACTGATTTTTCAACTACGGCAGGAGTTTTTCTGAGCTCAGGTTGTGAAACCGAGGCTGATGAGCCAACTTCTCTTGGTTGAACCTTCTCACCAACTTCCATAGGTTGGCAGTGGTCAGAATTGGCAGACAGGTTGTGATCTGCATTACCAGTGACCTCATCATGAACTTTCTCTGAGCCATCTTCATGATCATCAGCAGCCATATTTGCATCAGGATGTGTCATAACTTGTACAACATCCCCTTTTAAATGTTGCCCGTTGCCAACTGCAGTCACATCTCCATTTGGAACTGTCAGTTCAGCTGATGAAGCACAGGCATTTTCCTGGGCACTTTCTGAAGGACTAGGCACGGCAGTGGTAGAAGCAACAGACACTTTAACTTCGTCAAGATTGTCTTCTGTCAGAGCTGCAGGAGTTGGGGATTCCCCACCTTCCTTGACATCCGACTCTAAACAACAGATGTCCCTCTCAGGAGAAGGAGTTGTGGCAGGTGGCTCAACATTATCACACACACTTTCCACCAAGACAGAGCCACCATTATCTAAAGACTGACACACCAGATTGGAGCGACTCGGTTCAATTTTAACTTCACTTTCATTTTCACATGAAGGATCTAAATTTGACACAGCCGATGAAGTTACAAGTCTATTGGACTCTTTCTTTTTTGGCACATCTGTGGGGCAATTGTCCACAGTTAACATTGAAAGCTCACTGTTTTCTTTCGCTATTTCACCTGGGATTGAATTTACTGCACAAGAAGTGTTATTCACCTCCTCTTTCACAATCCTTGTTTCGCAATCTCCGGCCTGTGGCTCCTCTTGAGACTGTTTGGGTTCCATGAGACTTGTTACTGTGAGACCGACTGGAAGGTCACAACCGGTATAGCAGTGATTCTCCACACAGTACCGGAGGAGGCTCATCCAGTATGGGTCCTGAAATTGACAATAGGAAGTTGAGTGAGGAGGAGGATTAGGGTAAGTGGAACCAGAAGTCAAAAATTCATATCGAGGAAAATCTTGATGCACGAACTACATGTAGGCCAGGCCCATCATGGCCCAAATTCTTGAGACTAAAAAAAAAGAAATATGATGTACATGTAAATCTTATCATTACCTGAGCTAAGACATGAGGGTTCCCAATAACGATTAACAAGGCCTGGGGTCGGGTGATTGCGACATTAAATCTTTTGGGGTTACTTAAGAACCCAAGGTTGTACTTCTGATCAAAGGCCACCAGCCGTGAGTGAGAGCGAACCTGGAATGAGACCAGAATGTCAAAGATGCTGCATAAATTACTGACTAGTAGTAAACATTCCACAGGGAAATGGTAGGAAATGTCCTTAGTTGATAGCCAAGGATGTTTACAGGCACTGCTGCGGCTATTTGTTGGGTTTTCCCTGACCTACAGAATGTTTTTCTGGCGTGGAATCCCCTTCCATGAATAGAAACTTAGGAATGCTCTGTATTTGGTGAGCAAATCAGCCCACATCCTTTTTCAAACTTGACACTCTAAAGGCTGAAAAGTCATCAAGGTGATACCGGTAAAACCTACCGTTGAGATGATCATAGCTAGTCTCTCTTGACCTTGAAACTCTTCAACTGACCCGACCTTCACCTTCTCCGCGTCTAGCCGATCGATAAGCAGACGTATCTTCTCCACCTGTTTCCTGTAAGGCGTGATGACGCCGATGTCATCACACTTCAGACCGTGGCCAACCAGACGCTGGAGATACGTCATGACCTGCATGGCCTCCACTGGGTTGAACCACGATGGACTGTTGCCCTCTCGGAGGTCCTCTCCCTGAAAATCAACGTAAACGTTTTGAGTGAAAATGTAAATCTTCCCATTGGAAATGTTGGTGTTCTTCTCCAGCAAGATGGCTCTCAATGGGAAATTCACGGTTGTTGTTTCCTTAAGACTTTCAGTGAGACTAATGACACAAATGACTTCTTACCACAACTCCGTGGAAGATGAGTGGGGCCTCTGGGTTTGGTAGCATGTCGGTGTGACACATGCGTTCTGTCATCTCCTTATCGGCACACATCTGGAGCTCATCGTGATAGAACAGTTGTGATGGAAGGGCCATGAGCGCTGGGTGTGAACGATAGTTGTTGATCAGTTTGGTTACCTAGAAGGTATAAGGAGAGAAAGTGTCCTGTAATTTCTGCCACATTAACATTTTATGGTAGTCAGAACATACATGAACAGGGGCATCAGCAGCCAGCAGTTGTGGAAGCACATAACCCGGGACGATGAGTTGTCCCACTTATTATGACTTACCAGAAACGGATCATAGCATCCATGGCCGGCAAACTTCTCCTCGTCCCTTTGGTAAAGCTGACGCGTACTGAGTCTCTCCAGCAGTGATTCCTGTAAACCATAGTTCTTGGCATATTGTGATCGTAACACCGGCCCGAGCTGCATCGGATCACCAGCCAATATGACCTGGCCACCAGCATTTGCTACTAGGCCTAGAACAACCATACACTCTGGTTCAGTTGCTTGGCCAGCCTCGTCAATAAATGCATGGGTGAAGTGTCCTGGTGCAAGGCGTAATCCGTAAAAACTTCCCGCAGTTGCACAGGTTGAGATGACGATCCTGTGACGAGCGACACGTTCCAGGTCGTCTGCATACATGCTGAAGGGCTGGATAACCTCTGGTATGATGTCTTCTGATCTTTGGAAGGCGTTCAAACGTACCATGTCACCCTTTCCTACTTTACCACTGAAGCAGAGTCTCTCAGCCTGAAGAAAATGAATGATTTTCATCATTATAACTGTCCTCAAAACAGTTTACTTGTCAAGTGGTCACTGATATCAGTCTGTGAACAACCAAACCTTAATGGCGATCATCGTATCAAACGCAAAGCAGCATTTTATGTCACTGTCTCTACAGGCGGTATTGCTTCAGTAATGCAGTAGGACACCGAAGCCCATGGGGAAAGCATTGCCTTTAAAACAGTCACCTTCTCCAACATACATGCGTGAAGTGTGTACATGTGTTTGTACATTACATGTATGTGGGGTCCGACTGGGGATTCAATATACTCAAACTCAAAACTTCATACGCAGTCACCTTCTGTAGCATCTGACGTCAGTTTGCATGTGGGCTGTAACTGGGGGTTCAGCATACTAGCTTGAGACCTCACACACGCAATAACGGCTTACCAAGAGATCAGCAGCACTATTCGATGGAGCACAGACAATGATCCTACTTGATGACACATGGTGGAAAACCTGAAGTACTGCCTCAACAACAGTGACAGATTTTCCCGTCCCTGGAGGGCCAAACAGAATATATGGCAGGGGTCGGCACTGACCACCTAGAATCCGTAGACAAGCAGCCTTCTGTCGTGTGTTCAGTATTGGATTGAAGAACGTATGGTGTCTTGTGGTGGTTTTCGGTTGTGTGGTTGGCTGAGATGATGACTTGAGGACGTCTTTTACAGCTTCATTGATCTTACCAGCAACTTGGGAATGTTTCAGCTCAAGTTTGGACGGGAAAAGGACTGTAGTAAAGAAAGAATAAAACCAGGTTCTTCATAGACTTCAGAACAAGTCTACTTCAAGTTCTATACATTGTATTCAATTGTTGAATCGAGAGCTGAGTGGAACCATGTCATTACTGGCTGAGTAGACAATGGTAGGCAGTTAATGCAGGAGGAAACAGGAATACTAGGAAAAATCCTACACTGTATATCAAGAGAGGCACCCTGGCCTCTCCCCTTCAGTTTCTATCCTGGGAAAGCCACTCATTCGATATCAATAACCCCTTGATGATGATGTCAACTTACTTTCTTCTCCAAGTTTCTGGACAAAGCCTATACTCTGATGACATCTTCTGAGCTGAGTTCGGTTGAACGTAAACTCGACGTTGTAATCCTGGCCGACGAAGTCACTGTGAAAACTTTGTTGAAATTTCAGGAGCACCTCATCACTGAAGACCTCATGGATGTATCCCTCGTACTGAGGGCCATCCTCGTCTCCAGGTTCCGAGAGGATAACCTTGTCCCCTATCAACAGCGACGGCCTCCCTTCAGCCAAGCCAGGCACTTTCAACCCCAGGAACTCACCGGCAGGACGGAGACAAACCTGAAATTTGCACGGCATTTATCAGCGGCATTTCCCCTTGTTTGAAGTGTAATGTGGTGGAACTCTAAGCCAAGCCAAGGAATTACTGGATGGAAATGTTAGCAAAGAGCCACATGATCAATACACAGGCATGACAGGAAAAGGGACCGAAACAAACATGCTCTTACCCTTGCCAAGTCATACTCCCTCATGTCGATTTCCATCTGTATTTCCTCCAGATGAAGAAGTAAGGAGAATTTTTGAGTATATGTAGAAAACATCAGCGGCTGAAAAGAGGAGTTTAGATGGAGAAGTAAACAAAACAGTCAACAAACCTCCCTAGGGAGACACTTCTGCCAGAAGGACACCTCTCTGTTGATACGACTGAAAACATAACAGTCAAGTCTAAAATCCGCCAACTTCATTGAGACCTCGGTAATCAGGACACCCCTCACTACAGACAGCATTCCTCAATCCAAAGGGTGTCCCTAGTAGGGAGATTCGGCACGTGGAAACTGCTCACAAAAGTGACTCACCTGTTTCATGACTGGGTAAACTTCAGTAGGATCCTCCCCACAAGAGATGCATCTCCTCAGATCATTTGGAATTGGGTACTGGGATAATCTATTTGGCAGCTGGACGTTCTTCCTGGAGCTACTGAAAGGAGAGACGATGTACCATTGCAATGCAAAATGGACACCTGCTAGAAATTTGTTGCTGGCTACATGTACTTCACCAGAGTATCAACTACTATTTATCCCAAACAGATCTGTCTCGTGTCACTTTTGCAACCATGTGTCCTATGCAACTCTCTGTATACTGTACACAGGTGAAAGTAAATTGACCCTCGATTTCTCAGTCTACGCAAAGCTCAATATTAACTTGTCAATCCATCTCATCTGATTTATGCGGAGCTGTACTTACAAAATTGGTCGAATTCCCGGCACAATCCAGCCCTCGCCAGAAGACCGACGGTTGAGCTGCTCAGCAAGGCTGTATTTATACCCTCCTTGCCTCTGGTATGGGGTTGTTGGCTCTAGAAGCCTACTGGTAGGATCTTTCACATCCACTGTCAGGTACCGTCCTATCTTAAAACCATCAAATTCAAAGACTAGCAGCTGACAGGGGGTAACTACACACCAAATTTCATTGCAATCCGCCGACCCCCACCTTAGCACTTTCTGCATGGTCTATTCATGGACTTACACTTAAGTTTGCATGTTTTGTGAGTTCTAGCCCAGTGAGCTCAATCAATGTCAATATTGACATAGTGGTTTAGCGGCACAGAGTGACTATGAATAGGGAATATTGTGTGTTGGAGGGTGCAAATTTGTGGGAACAGCCGAACTGCCTGTTTTAATGAAAAATTTTTGGTCTAAAATGCTGATATTAAGGTCGAATTTGGGAATTTAAACGCTAAATTTGATGTACCAAATCCCAGGAATACCATTGGAAATAGTTTCGATTCGTTCAGACAACTCCTTAAAGCTTTTCTGTTAGTCAGGCAGAGACCCACTAACGGGGATTATAACACTTGAGGTGCTAAGTACACAACTTGAGCATGTTTGGAATCACCCCCAGACATCAAAGGAAGGTAGGGGTTCCGACATTTGGGGAGTAAAGGAGTGGAAAAACGTCATGTTCAATGATTTTTGGGTTATGCCACCTGGCGGCCATATTGGATGTCCGATCGGGCCAAAAATCCACATGCACATAAAGGTCATCTAGAGGGAGCCACATAGCACATTTGAGCGTTCTGGGTCAAGTCGTTCCTGAGTTATAGCACATTTGATGATTTTCTGGTTACGCCACCTGGCGGCCATATTGGAAGTTTAATCAGGCCGAAATTTGACATGCTTGTAAAGGTCACCTAGAGGGAGGTAAATATCAAGTTTGAGCACTCTGTGTGAAGCCATTCCTGAGTTATTATAGCACTTGGATGATTTTCAGGTTACGCCACCTAGTGGTCATAATGGATGTCCGATCGGGCTGAAACTCGGTATTTTTCAAGGTACCCCTCTAATACACGTTTATGCAAGATATGAAGATGCTCGGCGAAATAGTGAAGACCTGTGTCAGGTTCGTTACTTTTGTCGAACTTTGACCTCTGTGACCCTGAAAAGTAAGTCAAATCAAAAAACCGTTACATATGTTATGTATCCTCATTAGACACACCTATGATAAAAATTTGGAGATGATCCAGTCATTAGTTCAGGAGGTATTGCACTTTTTGTGTTTTTGGTTTCGGCCACCTGGAGGCCAAGCCAAGAATCGATTCGGACCGAAACTTGGTGTCATAGGTCATCTGACCTAGGGGCATGTACCAAGTTTCAGATCAATAGCTCCAGCGGTTACGAAACGTGCCCTGCTAACCGACAAGGACGACGGACGACGACGACGGCGACTGACGGCGACGGACGACGGACGCTGACCAAGGAGTAAAGCTCACGGGTGAGCTAATAAAAGTGACGAACCTGTCACAGTTCGCCATTATTTCACTGAGCGACTTCATATCTTGCACAAACGTTTATTAGAAGGGTACCTTCAAAAGCACCCGAGTTTCGGCGAGATCGGACATCCAATATGGCCGCCAGGTGGCGTAACCTGAAAATCATCTGAGTGCTATAACTCACGGTTTGACCCGGAACGCTCAAACTTGATATGTACACCCTTAGTCAATAATAAATGCCCAGCTAATTTTCCGGCATATCTCAATGAATATTTTTCATAGCCACGTTTTCTTTTCATACGCATAATCTAAGGCCACTCGGACACATGTTAAGGCCATAAAACATGAAATCATTACACAACTGTGTTTTTGGCAAAAGTTTGAAATTTGGCCAAAATATGTTTTTTTAATACTCACTTGTTCGGGTTGAAACTGGCACTGTTTTGAAGCCAGTCTGTTTCTGGACAATACAATTTTTTTAAATTCAAAATTGAGCAACTTTGTGACGATCTATGATGATTTTTCTGTGGAATAAAATCCCCGCAATTCCAGTTGAGTCCAAGCCACATTTTATCAATACCCCGATCACGTGCCCTAATTCAGTAAGTCTATTGAAGGCATATTCAAACCGGGGCCTATTCAAACATTTATGTTGATCCCAATAACAGGTTACGCAGGTGTTTATGACTGTCACAAGGCCTGCATCAATGGGAGTTGACCACGATTACCCAGTTCAACTTACACCGGTGTGTCAGTCACCAAGTTGGCCTATTGTGAGACACACGATTCACAATTTCACAAGGGGCCTATTACTCCATGTCAGTCGCTCCTTTTGTGGTTGGGAGGCTAATAAATATTCACGACTGGGTAATGCTAAAACGCTGTGCCTTAAGTGCCTGGAACGAATGGCAATAACTGGGAAAACCATTTTACAAAATCATCTGTAACTTGCTTTAAAGCGAATCGAAAGCGAAAAAATTTGATTTAGAAATAGAATTTGAAAGGGGACGAATTTTCAGCAAAAAATGTAAACAAACTTCTCGAGAATGTCAACAAAGAAATTTTCGTGCATTTTGATTGGCTGAATTTTGTGTTTACAAACACCAGCCAAATGTAAACAAAATCCGCAATCGATTCGCTTTAAATGGGAATTTTAGCATTCCGAAAATTTCCATGTGTCCAGAAACAGACTGGCTTCAAAACAGTGCCAGTTTCAACCCGAACAAGTGAGTATTAAAAAAACATAATATTTTGGCCAAATTTCAAACTTTTGCCAAAAACACAGTTGTGTAATGATTTCAAGTTTTATGGTGTTAAAAGGTGTCCTAGTGGCCCTAGATTATGCGCATGAAACGAAAACGTGGCTATGAAAAATATTCATTGAGATATGCCGGAAAATTAGCTGGGCCTTTATTATTGACTAAGGGTGTACCTCCCTCTAGATGACCTTTAGGTGCACCTCAAATTTTGGCCTGATTTGACTTCCAGTGCTATAACTCAGGCATGTCAGGAATTACTTGACTCGGAGTGGCTCCCTCTAAATGAAGTCTCGGCCCGATTGAACATCCAATGTGGCCGCCAAATCCTCAAAGTCCTGTAACTTGGGAATGACTTGACCAAGATTGCTCATAACTGATATGTACCTCCTTCTGTCATTACACTAGTATTATGTCCAACAGGTGAGCACATGGTGCATGGACCATTTCATTTATTTCCTACGAGATTTCACCCCGGCCTACCTTCAGATGAAATTTGGAGTCTCTAGGCCTAGCTATTACGATTACAAAACGTCGGGCATAGTTTGACAGATGGACTGACAGGCTGACGCCACTGAATAGCTATTTGACTAGCTCCGCTGACCTTTGGTCAGCTAAAAATCGCCCTCCTCATAATGGGCTCATTCTGGCTAACGATTGGCATCTTCCAAGACTTCACTTGCATTTTACGAGCTACCCCAGAAGAGTTTGGATTGCTAGGTCTGGCACTTTTTTGCTTTTGAGGACAAACATTGCGTAAAATCTTGATGTCATAAGGACCGAGATCTTCGTGAATATCTGTGTCCTTCGAGGATCGATCATCATTCAACTCTCCAAGAAGCTATCCTGAACACATTTCCTGACAACACTGCTTACCTTGATATTTTCATTTTCTTTATTTGCTTGCTGCTCTTCAGTCTTGAGTTCTTCTAATTGCAGGCCACCAGGTCTGTCACATTGACCTTGAAATTCTGAAATTTGGAGCAAATAATTGGAATTCACCGCAGTTTCAATGTTTCTAGCACAGTGCGCCCATCCTCGCACCTAGGGTCTTCACAACCGGCTCAGCTTCTCGCGCTGAGGGAGGGTACGACCGTAAATGACATGAGATTCTCAGGATGAGTGCGCCCCCTCTTTTCCGGGATCGTGATCGTGATCCAAACCTGGATTGTGTCATCATCTGTGTATTCAGCTTGCTCACTTGCAACAAATATTATTATTAATTCAAATATCAACAGACTCTTCAATTGGGTGGGAACATCATATTTTAGTTAACAGTATGGCAGGAGTGAAAACTGTCTTTTACTCTCGATCCACTTGTTAGATTAGAGTAATGAATGAACCTCATTTGCACTTATAGCCAGAAATGGAATGTCGTACATTACCTTTGAGTTCCTTCTTCTCCTTTTTACCTCACCTGTGAGCTATAGTCGTCAGAGTGGGCTTATTCGAATCCTCGTTCTTGGCCACACTCGTGCTGACCCAGTTCATGTAGATGTTGACTCAACTCGAGAACGGCAGTCTCGAACGCGGAGAACGCAACCCGTGTCGGGTCGAGAACAGTGTTCTCCTCACTCCCCATGTTCTTGGCCCGACTCAAGTTGCGTTCTCGGCATTCGAGACTGCCGTTCTCGAGTTGAGTCAACAACTACATGAACCAAGTCATCACGAGTGTGGCCAAGAACGAGTATTCGAATAGGCCCACGGTGTCCGACGTCGTCTGTCATCGTAGTCTGTTAGCACGGCATGTTTCGTAACCACTGGGGCTATTGATCTGAAACTTGGTAGGTCAGGTGAACCATGACACCAAGTTTCGGTCCGATTCAATTTTTGGCTTGGCAAAAAAATACCAAAAAGTGCAATAACTCCTGAACTAATGACTGGATCATCTCCAAATTTTTGCCATAGGTGTATCTAATTAGAATACATAGCTTATATAATATATAACAGGTTTCTGATTTGATCACTTTTCACAGAGGTCAAAGTTCTACAAAAGTAACGAACCTGCCACAGTTCGTCATTATTTCACCGAGCAACTTCATATCTGGCATAAATGTGTATCAGAGGGGTACCTTCAAAAATACCGAGTTTCGGCCTGATCGGACAACCAACATTGCCACCAGATGGCGCAACCTGAAAATCATAGTATATAGGAACTGAGGGGATCTGGATAGACGACGACGATTAGTAACAATAGAGAGTTTTCGCAAAGCCCCCGAAACGCCAACGCGAACGCCAACCCCATTGTTCGATACCACGAAGGCAGCAGCGAACAATAGGATAGAAGTTGTTTCGGGGGGTTTGCGAAAACTCCCTATTTACGCACAGTAGACACCCGAAAATTACCCTGTTTTTACACCCTATTTTTACTAGTCACGCCGTGACTATTTTTCCACCCTTTCAAAACAAATTTTGTCACGCCATGACTAATTTTCACTCCTTTTTTGGCCCTTTTAACAAAACCCGCCCTTCGGGCTCGAGCCCACACATGAACGCACATGGATTGATAGCCCAACGGTCTGTTAATGCAATGAGAACCATTAATCAATATAACCGTAACATAACATAACATAACATAACATAACATATTAATTATCTCAAATGACTCCTTAAGGGTATACAGAGGATGCACAGACTGACAGGTACAAAGTTGTGTCGTCAATAATAATTTTACATCTCCGAATAGCCGAAAAAGATCCAAGATTTTTGTACGGGAATTATAGTTTAAGATACTTTGAAATTTTTCCTGGTAGAAAACTTAAATCTCGTAAAGGGGCTGGAAGGTGAAGAATCAAAAAGTCCAGTTCTGCGCCTGTAAGAGGGGATATGAGTAATGGTTGGAATGTCCATAACAAAAATGAATAGAAAAACACTCCAACCCAGGCTTATCCGTTTCTGACCTGACCTTATGATGACGAGTTCAATAGATAGGGAATAGGGCTTTATTGACCATCCATGGGGGTGGAATTGCATNNNNAAAGGGGCTGGAAGGTGAAGAATCAAAAAGTCCAGTTCTGCGCCTGTAAGAGGGGATATGAGTAATGGTTGGAATGTCCATAACAAAAATGAATAGAAAAACACTCCAACCCAGGCTTATCCGTTTCTGACCTGACCTTATGATGACGAGTTCAATAGATAGGGAATAGGGCTTTATTGACCATCCATGGGGGTGGAATTGCATAATCTTTGCCAGTCATTTCCTTTCAGACTAGGTGAGACCAGGCTGGTGAATCAATGAATGAAAAGGTGACAATAGCCCTATTGCAAAAACCTCTGGTCACAGGCCACTCATGATAAATAATTGACTAACAATTGAATGGACCTGTCCCTTTTCCTAGGCCTGACCCACATTGTTTGGTGCTGTGAAGTGTGTTATGTCAGTGTTATGGTGTGCTGATTATGGCAATAATATTTGGCTCTTCTATCTTTGGTTTACACCCAAAGTGGTGTCTTCTTCAAAGTCCTTTTTTCATTAAAACAAAATGTATATTTTTTATTTTAGGGTTTTAATCCAACGATAAGCCCCTGCTTAAACTGCCTACCCATTCTCGCCAAAATATAACATCATTTTCACTGATTTTTTTCTGCAGCTGAAAAATCCATTGTTTANCCAAGGACTCATCTGAAGCACGATTTGATGTGTTTGAGCGAGGTTGGCCATGCCTCCGATCCTCCCTTTTCTCTCCTTGTATCTTCGCCCCTTGTTCCGCACCCCTACTCATCCCACCCTGCATGTTGATGTCCTTACTTAGAGCCCTTTGATCCAAATCCCCTTTATTAAACTTCCAAGATGGTGGGACTCTGTGTAAATCTTTGTTTCCATCAGCGGGTGATCGACATTGTTGCCTCTCCCGTGAATTTCTGTTTCCGACCCCAGGATGGACATGCTTATCACCATGTTGACGATGTTTTGGCAAATGTGTGTTGAGGTGATGTTGATCAAGAGGAGTGGCTCCCGGCCAATCAGCGGCCGATGTTTGGTACCATGAGTGCTCATTCACCTCAACCTCGTTCCTCATGCGTGACTTTTGACCCCTTGTAATGTGATCCTCATGTTTAGGCCAGGGATAGGCTCCAGGTTGTCTTCCTTGGCCTGAATTCACCCCATTCTCTGTTGAACCCTCGCCAGTGATAACTTGGGCCTCTTTCATTTTCCTTTCATCTGTGACTGAGTCCCATCCTGGATAACGCCCATGTGAATCTACTACGGTACTGACAGCTTGCCAATGCTTCAAATGATCAAAACCCAGCCTTTGTAATCGCCATGGCAAGTTATCAAACTGGTCCTGCAATGACACAGCGGGCTCTGGCCTGCATTTTGTGTCTCCACCTTTACCAGCGTCTGCCCTTATGTTACCATGTTTCCTGCTCGAAAGTTGTTCGCAATTTTTCCCATCAGTCTTTGACACCCCATTCTCTCCTAAATTTGCTTGTGAACTATCAGATAAATGTCTGTCCTTTTCTCGTGATCCTGTACTGGCATTCCCTTCCATGCCATTGTGAACGGCTTTAGGACTAGGAGTACCTTTACTACACACATTTTTGGTTCCCGATGTTTGGTGGGTAGCATGTGCTCGGAGTTTCTTCTGAAATCGAGGCGGTAGATTCTCAAACTGCTTTTGTGACATCATCTTGCACCAATCATCATCTTCCTCCTGGACCCTCGCTCCATCACGAACCTCACCAGGCATGACGTCAGCGTGAACCCCTCTATTTTTATCACAATGCACGTCAGCAGAAACCTGTTTCTGACACCGTGGTGGCACCTGATGTTTCCGTTCCTTTCCCTTCCTGTGTTTTTCACCCATGTTTCCCGACAAGGGTTTCTGCTCTTCCCATTGCTCCTCTTCACCAACATCAACACGAGACAACCGAGATCGCGGTGGGTTGTCATTCTTTGATGATATTGCACCATGTTTGCTGGATATCTCCTTACCCTCTAGCCTAGCCTTATGAGATCGTCTGT
Source organism: Notospermus geniculatus (assembly GCA_002633025.1). Lineage (NCBI taxonomy): Eukaryota > Metazoa > Nemertea > Pilidiophora > Heteronemertea > Lineidae > Notospermus > Notospermus geniculatus. The sequence goes on from NMRB01000082.1 coordinate 112,165, forward strand.
AAACACTATTAATAAAATCCAACACTTGCTGTTCAGGACTGGCAGGTTTTTGTGTTGGTTTTGCATCAGTCTTTTCAATGCTTTCACTTCGAACCAATTCTTGTCCAATTTTCCCGCCGTCATCAGGACGGACCACAGGCATTGCATGGCCCATGTTTCCTCTCTCCTCCCTCAATACAGACTGACACACATCCATGTTTCCCCCAGGTCTGCGAAAGAAATTCTCTAAGTCGGCTTTATTGCGATACTGCTGTGCAAGCAGACTTAACCCGCGTCCTCTACCACAGCTAGGAGTGGAAACATTACTGACTCCCCCCATTTTAGCCATTGCTTGGGTGCCATTGCCGCTTACAGAAGTCATGTCCTCCTTGATTGAATTTGCATCGAATTCATTTCTGTTTTGAACAGCAGGGTCTGAACATTTGGATTCAGTATCCCTGCTGGGAGGGGGCACTGTTCGCTCATCAGTGACAGCAGCAGCAGAAGGTGTCACAGATTCCGACTCCAATAATTGGGCAGTGGCCGAATCAACCCGACTCAGATCTGGTTCCACTTCAAGTTTTAAACTGATGGCAGCACCTGTAGAGCTTTTGTCATCATTTTGGTAATCTGTTTCAACAGCAGGTGTAGGAATGGTGGCCTCTAAAGCTGCAACATCACGAGATCCACGATCCTCATCTTTCTCAGTGTCTTGTACGGTGTCTCGGGCAGAGGGAGACGGACTTACAACTGATTGTTCAACTACAGCAGGAGCTTTTCTGGCCTCAGGTTGTGAAACCAAGGCTGATGAGCCAACTTCTTTTCGTTGAACCTTCTCACCAACTTCCACAGGTTGGCAGTGGTCAGAATCGGCAGACAGGTTGTGGTCTGCATTACCAGTGACCTCATCATGAACTTTCTCTGAGCCATCTTCATGATCATCAGCAGCCATATTTGCATCAGGATGTGTCATAACTTGTACAACATCCCCTTTTGAATGATGCCCGTTGCCAACTGCAGTCACATCTCCATTTGGAACTGTCAGTTTAGCTGATGAAGCACGGGCATTTTCCCGGGCACTTTCTGAAGGACTAGGCACGGCAGTGGTAGAAGCAACAGACACTTTAACTTCATCAAGATTGTCTTCTGTCAGAGCTGAAGGAGTTGGGGATTCCCCACCTTCCTCGACATTCGATTCTAAACAACAGATGTCCCTCTCAGGAGAAGGAGTTGTGGCAGGTGGCTCAAAATTATCACACACACTTTCCACTAAGACAGAGCCACCATTATCTAAAGATTGACACACTAGATTGGAGCGACTCGGTTCAATTTTAACTTCACTTTCATTTTCACATGAAGGATCTAAATTTGACACAGCCGATGAAGTTACAAGTCTATTGGACTCTTCCTTTTTTGGCACATCTGTGGGGGAATTGTCCACACTTAACATTGAAAGTTCACTGTTTTCTTTTGCTATTTCACTTGGGATTGAATTCACTGCACAAGAAGTGTTATTCACCTCCTCTTTCACAATCCTTGTTTCGCAATCTCCGGCCTGTGGCTCCTCTTGAGACTGTTTGGGTTCCATGAGACTTGTTACTGTGAGACTGACTGGAAGGTCACAACCGGTATAGCACTGATTCTCCACACAGTATCGGAGGAGGCTCATCCAGTATGGGTCCTGAAATTGACAACAGGAATTTGAGTGAGGAGGACGATTAGACATACATGTAATTGGAAGCAGAGGTCAAAAATTCATATCGAGGAAAATCTTGATGCACGGAACTACATGTAAGCCAGGCCCATCATGGCCCAAATTCTTGAGACTAAAAAAAAAAAGAGATATAATGTACATGTAAGTCTTATCATTACCTGAGCTAAGACATGAGGGTTCCCAATAACGATTAACAAGGCCTGGGGTCGGGTGATCGCGACGTTAAATCTTTTGGGGTTACTTAAGAACCCAAGGTTGTACTTCTGATCAAAGGCCACCAGCCGTGAATGTGATCGAACCTGGAATGAGACCAGAATGTCAAAGATGCTGCATAAATTACTGACTAGTACAGTAGCAAACATTCCACAGGGAAATGGCATGAAATGTCCTTAGTTGATAGCCACGGATGTTTACATGCACTGCTGCGGCTATTTGTTGGGTTTTCCCTGACCTACAGAATGTTTTTCTGGCGTGGAATCCCCTTCCATGAATAGAAACTTAGGAATGCTCTGTATTTGGTGAGCAAATCAGCTCACATCCTTTTTCAAAATTGACACTCTAAGGACTGAAAAGTCATCAAGGTGATAAAACCTACCGTTGAGATGATCATAGCTAGTCTCTCTTGACCTTGGAACTCTTCAACTGACCCGACCTTCACCTTCTCTGCGTCTAGCCGATCGATAAGCAGGCGTATCTTCTCCACCTGCTTCCTGTAAGGCGTGATGACGCCGATGTCGTCACACTTCAGACCGTGGCCAACCAGACGCTGGAGATACGTCATGACCTGCATGGCCTCCACTGGGTTGAACCACGATGGACTGTTGCCCTCTCGGAGGTCCTCTCCCTGAAAATCAACGTAAACGTATTTACTATTGAGTGAAAATGTAAACCTTCTCAGTTGTGCAGTGGAAATGTTGGTGTTGTTCTCCAGCGAGTTGGCTCCCAATGGGCAGTTCACTAGTGTTGTTTCCTTCAGAGTTACACTGACACAAATGACTTCTTACCACAACTCCGTGGAAGATGAGTGGGGCCTCAGGGTTTGGTAGCATGTCGGTGTGACACATACGTTCTGTCATCTCCTTGTCGGCACACATCTGGAGCTCATCGTGATAGAACAGTTGCGATGGAAGGGCCATGAGTGCTGGGTGTGAACGATAGTTGTTGATCAGTTTGGTTACCTAGAAGGTATAAGGAGAGAAAGTGTCCCGTAATTTCTGCCACATAAACATTTTATGGCCGTCAGAACATAAATGAACAGGGGCATCTGCAGCCAGCAGTTGTGGAAGCACACAACCCGGGACGATGAGCTGTCCCACTTATTATGACTTACCAGAAACGGATCATAGCATCCATGGCCGGCAAATTTCTCCTCGTCCCTTTGGTAAAGCTGACGCGTACTGAGTCTCTCCAGCAGTGATTCCTGTAAACCATAGTTCTTGGAATATTGTGATCGTAACACTGGCCCGAGCTGCATCGGATCACCAGCCAATATGACCTGGCCGCCAGCATTTGCTACTAGGCCTATAACAACCATACACTCTGGTTCAGTCGCTTGGCCAGCCTCGTCAATAAATGCATGGGTGAAGTGTCCTGGTGCAAGGCGTAATCCGTAAAAACTTCCCGCAGTCGCACAGGTAGAGATGACGATCCTGTGACGAGCGACACGGTCCAGGTTGTCTGCATACATGCTGAAGGGCTGGATAACCTCTGGTATGATGTCTTCTGATCTTTGGAAGGCGTTCAAACGTACCAGGTCACCCTTTCCTACTTTACCACTAGAGCAGAGTCTCTCAGCCTGAAACAAAAGAATGATTTTCATCATTACAGGTGTCCTCAAAACAGTATACTTGTCACTGATATCAGTCTGTGAACAACCAACCTTAATGGCGATCAAAAGAGAAGCAACATTTCATGTATTGCTTGAGTGTGGAGAGCAAAGCCAGACCCCCAGAAAAAAATAAATCTACATCCTCTCAGATGCATTTTCCCTTGGCTTGAAGAGGGGAAATTATATTTTAGAGGAAAAATTTGTTTTGTCCCCCCCCCCCGCCCGCTAGCTAGGAGGAGACCGAAGCCCATGGGGTCTGACTGGAGATTCAATACACTCAAAACTTCATACACAGTCCCCTTCTTTAGTATCCTGACGTCAGTTTGCATGTGGGCTGTGACTGGGGGTTCAACATAATAGCTTGATACCTCACACACGCAATAATGGCTTACCAAGAGATCAGCAGCACTATTCGATGGAGCACAGACAATGATCCTACTTGATGACACATGGTGGAAAACCTGAAGTACTGCCTCAACAACAGTGACAGATTTCCCCGTCCCTGGAGGGCCAAACAGAATATATGGCAGGGGTCGGCACTGACCACCTAGAATCCGTAGACAAGCAGCCTTCTGTCGTGTGTTCAGTATTGGATTGAAGAACGTATGTTGTCTTGTGGTGGTTTTCGGTTGTGTGGTCGGCTGAGTTGATGACTTGAGGACGTCTTTCACTGCTTCATTGATCTTACCAGCAACTTGGGAATGTTTCAGCTCAAGTTTGGACGGGAAAAGGACTGTAATTTAATAGTAAAGAAAGAATAAAACCAGGTTCTTTATAGACTTCAGAACAAGTCTACTTCAAGTTCTATATTCAATAAATTGTTGAATCGAGAGCTGAGAGGAACCATGTCATTACTGGCTGAGTAGACAATGGTAGGCAGTTAATGCAGGAGAAAACAGGAATACTAGGAAAAATCCTACACTGTATATCAAGAGAGGCACCCTGGCCTCTTCCCTTCAGTTTCTATCCTGGGAAAGCCACTCATTCGATGTCAATAACCCCTCGATGACGATGTCAACTTACTTTCTTCTCCAAGTTTCTGGACAAAGCCTATACTCTGATGACATCTTCTGAGCGGAGTCCGGTTGAACGTAAACTCGACGTTGTAATCCTGGCCGACGAAGTCACTGTGAAAACTTTGTTGAAATTTCAGGAGCACCTCATCACTGAAGACCTCGTGGATGTATCCCTCATACTGAGGGCCATCCTCGTCTCCAGGTTCTGAGAGGATAACCTTGTCCCCTATCAACAGCGACGGCCTCCCTTCAGCCAAGCCAGGCACTTTCAACCCCAGGAACTCACCGGCAGGACGGAGACAAACCTGAAATTTGCACGGCATTTATCAGCGGCATTTCCCCTCTTTTGAAGTGTAATGTGGTGGAACTCGAAGCCAAGCCAAGGAATTACTGGGTGGAAATGTTAGCAAAAGAGCCACGTGATCAATACACAGGCATGACAGGAAAAGGGACCGAAACAAACATGCTCTTACCCTTGCCAAGTCATACTCCCTCATGTCAATTTCCATCTGTGTTTCCTCCAGATGAAGAAGTAAGGAGAATTTCTGAGTATATGTAGAAAACATCAGCGGCTGAAAAAATGAGAGTTTGGAGAAATAAACAAAACAGGCAACAAACCTCCCTAAGGAGACACCTCTCTATTGATACGACTGAAAACATAACAGTCAAGTCTAAAATCCGCCAACTTCATTGAGACCTCGGTAATCAGGACACCCCTCACTATAGACAGCATTCCTCAATCCAAAGGGCGTCCCTAGTAGGTAGATTCGGCACGTGGCAACTGCTCGGGAAAGTGATTCACCTGTTTCATGACTGGGTAAACTTCAGTAGGATCCTCCCCACAAGAGATGCATCTCCTCAGATCATTTGGAATTGGGTACTGGGATAATCTATTTGGCAGTTGGACGTTCTTCCTGGAGCTACTGAAAGGAGAGATGATGTACACTGTACTATTGCAAAATGGACACCAACTAGAAGATTCGTTGCTGGCTACTTCACCAAAGTATCAACTACTATTTATCCCAAACAGATCTGTCTCAGGTCACTTTTGCCACCATGTGTCCTATGCAACTCTCTGTATACTGTACACAGGTCAAAGTAAATTGACCCTCGATTTCTCAGTCTACGCAAAGCTCAATATTAACTTGTCAATCCATCTCATCTGATTTATGCGGTGCTGTACTTACAAAATTGGTCGAATTCCCGGCACAATCCACCCCTCGCCAGAAGACCGACGGTTGAGCTGCTCAGCAAGGCTGTATTTATACCCTCCTTGCCTCTGGTATGGGGTAGTTGGCTCTAGAAGCCTACTGGTAGGATCTTTCACATCCACTGTCAGGTACCGTCCTATCTTAAAACCATCAAATTCAAAGACTAGCAGCTGTTTCTCTTGGCCCAAATTCCTGAAGATAAAATGGAAATTACTAAGAGATACGTTGGGAGCTTGATATTGAAAGGCGAGTGGGTTGGAAAAACCATATTCTGCTTATATTAAGGTTCAAAAATCCTGTGGCCCACAGCCAGTTTACTTACTTCGTATGACAATCCACGCCGACTGCGGCTGACATGCTAGGCTCGAGGACTATTATTTTTTTGTCTTCACTAGATGGCTGACAACTCTTGCCCTTCATCTCTGGAGAGCACACCGTAAATTGCGATGTGTTGTATCCATGACAATGAACACGCAGCAAGGTATGTGGCTTGTCACTTTCATTCCTGAAATAGGAAATAGAAATCAGGTTTCTAAGGTGAAAGACATTGGTTCCTACCAGAATCAAACCCACGGACCCTCGCATGAGGCATCAATCGCCAGCACTAAGGGGCAGCACGCCTTAAACCACTAGGCCAAATCCCCATCTAAAAGATGGTTCAATGGCCCATGTCATTCCTGAAATAGTTAAAATATCTTGGTATCAAAATAATCTTGGACCCGGATTCCACTGTCTTGAAGAAAAAGATTGTTCCATCCTCCATACCTTATCCACAATTGTAATGATTTCTGTTGCCCCATCATCATCACCCCAAAATCTGCCGACTTGGTCACGAAAACACCATGCTTCTTTTGGTTATCTTCCAAGAGTTCTTGCATGAATCTCCCTTGCATAGGACTTGTGGGTAGACGTGACATCTGCAGTAACCTGGGGAGGAAGAGAAGAAATAAAAAAAATATCACTGACTGCCCCTAAAACTGGCCTACTGATGCAGTTACTGGAGAATTAAAGGAAGGCTTAATGAAGAATGCTGTTGCACATGTACATTACAAGGACTCTCAGACTGACAGAAAGGCTAATACCTTGCAGATAGGCCATGGGAAGACAGCTTCGTAATGTTCACTGCCCGCCAGTTGCATCTTAATCCCTGATTACTTTCAATCGCTTTTCCACTCACTTTCTCTCCTTTTCGCAAGACACACCCACTGGCGATGTTACAAGCAGTATAATGAATATAAATATCTCCATTTATGTAACCAAAACCATCCTGAGCACTGTTGATTTCACCATTGAAGTCCTTCGTACGTAATGGGGCAACATTAACGGCACGGCAAGTTCCATTGGTACCGTCACGCTCCACTTTACAGACAACCATATCTCCTCTGAATGGGATATAGTCGCCAACAAATGCATCTGAATCAAATGAAATATCATTGTCAACAAATCCTTGGCTACCTTTGTTACATGCTGCCGTCACCTTTCCCACAATTGTATCTGATATAATCCTGGGACCTTCTGTCTCCTCAGCAGCATCTTCAACATCATCATCATCCCAGGATGCTCCAGAAACAACAGACACCTGCTCAGCCCGCCATCCATCATCAGCTGATTTCCGTGTTGCCAATACATTTACTACACTTCCCACTTTTGGCTGGACACAGCCGACGACTCGTCCAAATGAGAAGTAAATATCCTTGTTGATAATTCCGTAATCATTGTGTAGACTGGTCACCTTTCCTCGTATACCTAGAGAGTCAGGTTCTGCTTTTGTCACCTCAGGACTGACCGAGGCAGGTTTTTCTTCATCATCTTGTCTTGCGTCTGTAGATCCCCAACCCAGCAGGAAGCCTGCCGCCTTCGATATGGCACTAAACATCTTTAGAGAAGGCTCTAAAAAGCAAAACGCAAAAGCTAATAGCATGTGGACATGACCGAACACTACGACGGTATATAGTCTAACAGTATCATGCACTGGCCTTGTGATGTGATGATGTGGAGAAACATGGAGTGCTAGGCCTACCGGTAGTAGGCCTATGGGCTGATGGGCTACCTGCTGGTGTGGTGGTGGTGGTGGTATCATGATGCTGGTCCGAACGTGCCCAAATTAGCATAGGCTAGGCCTAGACTTAACTCAACACACCAGATCATTATTTTATATTGGGGGTCGGGGGGGGGGGTCCTTGCCTTTATTTAGTAGGCTAGGCTTAGGTTTCGCAGCGACGAGCGAGCAAGGCCTATTTAGGCCTAATATAATATGCAGTCACACTGGGACCAGTCATGCCAGCAACTTCAGTTGACAGCTGAAGAGTAAACCTCCAGCGGTGACACTGAAAGTGAAACAGGTTCAGAGCAACACCAATTTTGCATGACAATTAACATGCATACATACATACATGTGTGTCATGTGTGTGCTGATTGGCGATTTGGATCATTCTCGAAATAGCGCGTCACCGTCAGGTGCTGCCCTCTGTTCAATTTTCGAGTAACTAACTAAATGGGGTCCCCGTAAGGTGCTGCCCTCTTTCCAGCTTTGCATCGAAACTGTACAGTGAGACCCAAATGTAGTTTTCAAGCGAGCACTAGAGGTCACTGTCAGTAGTGCAAGAGATTTCGTCGAAAAAAAACAAAAATATTGGCAAATATTGTATTTGTGGCCATCGTCAAACAATGTGAGACGCTACAGTACCACATTTATTAAGCATAGGCCTATATGATCGCTCCTATAGCCTACCGGCAAATGAATGAACGAAGGGGAAGAAGACCATGCACATGATGATGCACACACACATGCACACGACATCACATGCACGATGCAGCTGCTATTGTTGGTGGCCTACCGGTAGGTGGCGTTGGCGTATGCCTAGGCCTACCCTAACCATGGTAGCCAGGGCAGGCCGCCGCAGCCCCAGGCTTATGGTACCATTATTGGTACCGGTAGGCCTTAGGCCTACCGTACCGCCCGTCCGCCGTAGCCGTAGGCCTACCAGTTGTTCGGTGCCTAGACCTGAGACTATGCCCTAGGCCTACGATATGACAATTAAGAAGATGACAGCCCTGCAGCAGTCGCAGTGGTGAGGGGGGCATCCTATATTCATTGACCTACTGCCCTTGCCTTGGACGTCCTAGCCTAGGTGTTTTATAGCCTACTAGGCTAGGCCCCTAGGCCTACATCGTATGGCAAGGTACAACATGACAACATTAGCGTGCCGTAGGCCTAGATAGACCTATCCTGCGGAGGGGGGACAGGCTGATGATGACAGCGCGACATCCTGTATGGTCATGGACATGAAAGAAACAACATCTCTTTTTCAGGTCAGAATACTGGAAGTCACAGCCCAGGAAGTACTGCGATTTTTGCAAATGTTGGATTGCAGAAAATAAACCCGTAGGTATAGCATTATAGCCATTAGCAAGCAGATATTCCGTCCTTTCAAAATAGTAGTTGGGGACCTGATTGATTACCGGGCACAGGCCAAGAATAATTCTGCTGAAACTTTTTATTCTTATTTTTATATTTAACGATCGTTCTATTCTACTTCTTCCTTCTGAATTCCAGAGCATTGATTTCCATGAGAAAGGAAAGCGACATTTAGAAAATGTGAAGAAACGAATAGACGAGGTGAGAATGATCATTTGTGTGCAGGATTCCAAACATGAGAGTTTTATGATCAGTACATGTATATCATGTGTCATGTCTGAATAAGACAAACCTGTGGCAGAGGATATCTGGCAGATGGCATGTTATGTCGAACTACATGATTTATCTGTTCAGTAGTCAATGCCTAACGCAGGAAAAGAAGAAGAGGTCTGAATGAATGAGACTAGCATACCTACTTGTGTACATACCGGTATGTTCTTGTAAGAACTGTATGATGTGAAATGTTGCCAGTATCTCACCCAATGCTTAATATGTTAATTTCACTTACAGCTGAAGAAGAAGGGATTAAAGGATGCAGAAGCAAAGGAAAAACATGATGCTGACCTTGCGAGAATGGAGCGGGTAGGTATTAGGAATTAGGATTACTGGTATTGAAGCAGAGCTTCTTGGATGGATGCACTGAGAATGACACATCAGAAGGTCGAGGAATTTGGTCTCTGTGGTCGCTGCTGGTGGAGGCCATCATTCCAGAGTAATTGCTCACCACTAGGCCTAGTTATTAATTCAGGCAGTATAGTAATGCTTTCCTTTTTGCAGAATGCTCTGGAGGCTCTCAAGCAAGATATCGCCAACGATCCATCTCTGGCTGCTGCCTATGGAGTCAAGATAAAAGGTCAGTTAAGGTCAGTTAGTCCATGAACTGCTGGACAGAGCATACTTACTTTGAAATTCTTGTATGCACAATTTCGCTCCTGAGATCCACTTCTGCAGTCACATATATGGTCATGTCTTCTGCTGCACAGGGCATGCTTATGGAGAAACTTATTCATGAATCTAACGATTCTTTTGCAGTGCACACTGTAGAAAACAAACCAGAAGGATATTGTGAAGATCCTCCGGCAGAAGAAACTACTCCAGGCCCCTCAGAAGAGAAAACAGAAGATGTGGCTACGACGGCGAATGACTGGGATGAAGCCAAATCACCTGAAGGATATACATATTACTGGAACAAAGTCACAGGAGGTGAGGCTACTGAAGACTGAGAGAGCTGGTCAAGCGATCAGAGAAACTGAGTTCTGTAATATTGCCCTTGTTGAGAGCGGAGCTGTGTCATCTCGGGGGGG
>NMRB01000082.1:152647-175626 GCA_002633025.1 Notospermus geniculatus
GCCCCCCCCCCCCCACTGGTACCATGACGCAAGACCTGAGTGGATCACCCTTGAGTGACGCCTTCATCAATCAGGCACATCAACTTGTTGATGATGTAATCGACAGTGCCATGAGGCAGCTGGAGCAGGAGGTCCTCCAAAGATCAAGCACATTAAAAACCATTCCTTATACATCTCGAGAAGCCACAGCAATTGAGTTTGAGGATTACGATGTCCCTAATATAGAATGGCTAACTATTGATGAATTCACCATTGAGAAAGCAGAGGAAAAAATCAATGAGTTTATCAAGGTTTGTATGCAATGATTTACTTGGTCATAATTATAGTCTTTCATAACTTGCCTTGTTAGGTGAAATTTGGTACTTAACCAGACTTCTTATTGGAGAAATCACATCACTAGAAACTTCTGGGACTTGTGAAGGTCCTGTTTTCAGTTTCCAAGCTGGATTGTCTTCAGTGTCTCTGGAGGAGTACTCCAGTGGAGATCATCCGCTCATTCTATCTCCTCTACTCTCGCCCTCATCAGTTATGTCCAACTGTTTGTTGACCTCTCCCTTCTCATTCTTTCAGACTTGGGAATATGAAGGCAGTTGGTTGTATTGCATAGATTACCTTGGCGTAGACGAGCACCAATATGACTACAGACATCGTTATCGAGTCCGATGGAGCATTCCAACTCGAAGGAAACCAATTCCTAAAGCCACAGCTTCTGTCTACTTCACATTTCAAATATCAAAAATTAAACCTAAAGTGAGTTTACCATTACCTATCATCTGAAATTAGTCCAAGGGTTACCACACCAACTTGATAATGATTTACTCCTATCATGATCTTCAGGAACAGATTTTATTTGATCTAATCCGTGGCATGGCGGAATATACGTTTCTGGGATGTAACGCTCTTTGCCTTACCTCATGGAGTCATGACCCAGAAGCCAGGAAAATCATACATGTTGGGCATGAATGAATGATCATGGTATCTCCACGCCATATGTACTGAGATATTTCTCTTCTCCTTTCAGTATTACCCAGTGGAAGTGTATTATGTATTCGAGACAAACAGACTTGTGCACCGACCAGGAAAGTCAAGGTTTAGGGAATTGTGGTTGAAGAATACCATTGAGAGTAAAGCAATCATGATGCAGGCTGTGGACTTCTAAGCCAGCAGCAGACATTCAATGCAGAGGAGACTCAGTTAGGTGACTTTTGAAAGAAATTAAGGGAATCATTCAATACTGCAAACAAATAAATCTGACTAAGTTTGGTTTCATGGTCACTGTCAGTGACACAACATGGATGTAGTAATTACAATAATTCAATGGAATTACATGTAGTGTTTCCCATTCTTGTGATACAAACATCTCTTGGGAGAAGACTCCACAATGGCCACGAACTGCTCTGGGAAGCGATGCAGGTTCTCAACTGAACTGGCACATTTTGTAGATATGTAAATATGCTTGTGAGATTGTAAACCATAGAAGACAGAGTATTCAGACACTCCGTCAAGAAAATGAATTGAGTTTCAAGAGATCACAATTGTCTGACTGAATGGAATAAAAGTATCATGATAATGATTGGAAAATTGGGAGTTGACTTTCTGCACTCTGAGGACTGGTCTTGTTTAAAAAAATTTCAAGTGTTCGTTAGTCTCCGGCCAAAGTAATATCCACACTGTGTGTTTCCCAAATGCTATGCAAATTGAGTGCAAAAAATCTATTTTTGGTGCAATCCGTTCAAAAAGAATAGATGATTGATGTGCATAATGTACGGACCAGCAGAAAGTGAGACCGGTATGATGTATTACCAATTATTGGGGATCAAATATTGAAATAGTAATATTGTCTTGTTTACAAAATGTATGATTGGGATGATATGTCTGTTGTCTGCCCTGTCCCCTGACCACAATGAGAATGGCACTGAAATTATGACAGATATGAAACAAAGTCTTAAGAATTTTCTTTATCACAGGAATTTATAAAATCAATGTAAACTCAACTTAAAAATCAAGCATTCTCTTGCATTGACAACTACACTAACTGTTCTACAACAAAAGCGTATTATTAAAAACTTTACATCTACAGCCTGTGTCTTTTACACAGCAGCACACTGAGAGCACATTTAAATTTTGATCGGCTTTTGCGATGTGAAGAATATATTGTCAGGTAATGACCAAATCGAACTTCTATACTGATACCAATCTTGTCATGAACTTGTGAAAAATGCATCTTTGTTTGAGTAGATTTGCAGACACTTCTGACTTCCCCAAGTAGGCCTAACAAAGCATGTATCAGGACGACCCACAAGTCGCATTACACACAGCTTGGTGTGAAAATGCACAGTCTCACTTCTATTTTATTACTACGGTATATGCATCCGGCAATGCTGGAACTGACGATTCCATCAAAATCAGTTTTCAAAGACTGGTCGTGGTAGGTCACTTGCCTTGGAACATGATGAAAACCTTGATGTATGCAGTTAAAGAGCAGAAGTAGCGATTAACATGCCAGAATGATGTCCAACACTTCTATAGGCTGGACAATACATGAAGGTATTAAGCTAGACTACACAATAATATTCCAACCTACTACATGTACAGCCATATCAAACTGTTAGCACATTATAGCCCCATGAAGCGAGCCTATCTAAACAACAAACTGACCGAAATTGTACAACACCAAAAGCTCAAAAATCAACTGTGAAACAAGCGCTTGGCATTCCTTTTCCTCAGAATACTACAGACATATTCCATGTTACACCATCCGCAATTATTCTTAGCAAATTCTATCTGCAAACTTGGAATCACAGATAAGACTTGCATCTGCTCCTATAATAAAGGGCTAATTCTCTCCACTTATCAGCAGTTTGGGCAGAATTACAACCTGCTACCTGAACAACTTCATCGCAAACTGTCCATGCACATATGCAACTTGAACAATGCAAAGGTTGTCATGTCTTCAGAAAACCAGGATTCACCGATTCAAAATGAGCTTCTTTGCATGCATATACTTAATCACAGATAGCAGATATTCCAATGCAAGCTTCGTCATTGGTTTATGTGGGCACAAAACTGATGGCATTTAGACCAATGTTCTTTGGATCCTTGTAGGCCCAGCACAGGCAATAATGCTGAAACAACTGAGCCAGCAATTCTTTTTCATCCAGAAATTCCAATCTCTCGATTCTGAAAAGGAAAAACTGTAAGAGATTAGGGAAACTCACTAGAACAAGGTTGTTATTAGTTAGACAGCAATACATGTACTTTTTTCACGCAGGATGGAAATATTCTGCAAAATGGCCACAATTTATTTTGGTACAGTAGATGTTGTCAGTCAAGGCAGTGCGAATTATGGGGGACTTCTGATTCAGATATTCATTACTATTGAGCTTTATAATGCAGCATTGTTTCCAGAAGCTGAATTGTATGTCTATAGGGTCTGGGACTTTTGTCTTGTTTGTATTGCCTTACAAGAAAACAACATTACCTTTTCACTTCCGTACGTGGCAGATCCTCATAGACAGTTGTCATCTCAAGGCATTCACAGGATTCCCATCCGTTGTTCACAAATCTGGAATTATAAGGAGAGATCACAGGATTGAAGAAACAGAGATCAGCCGACCAAGCCCAATGATATGGAAGAGAGATAACATGACTACCGGTACATACCGTATATTATCACTGCTTGACAGTTTAGAATGCTGTTACATTTTCAGCTGCAAATGGGTGTGGCATAGTCAGGCTGGAACTAAGTGCAATACAGAATTCATGTACCATATAGATTGCCTACTATCTTGCTGTGACATACCTTTTTTTCTGTGTCTCAAGACTGGAGCAGGCCTCCACTCCAGGCAGCAAACATTGCCTTGATTTCAGGTTTTCAATCATCACTTGACCAAACCTATCAGTCATGTTCACCTGGATGAAAGAGTAAGAAATATCACTTCAACTATTTTTACTTCAGTTACTGTAGCTCATCATGGGAAGCATAGGAAGGTTTTTCAATGTTTTTATCTTAGTGGGATAAGATTTATGAATAATTTTGCACAAACAATATCCCACACTAACCTGTTCATAATTTATGAAGAATGGTGCATTGAAGGCCTCAGTGATCCACCTGACCAGATCATTTGATTTCTCAATTTCCATGTAAACTAAGACACACTCTGCTAAGAAGAGTGTTGGAAGTCCATAATCAATGTTTGAATCATTTAATTTTGATTTGAGTTCACTAAGATTCCGCAGGTCTGCCGCAACAATGTGGTAGTTAGATGCATGCAGGTCAAACTCATTGAAGCGTATTTCCCCATCTGAAACCAGAAGAGAAATTCATTAAGAGAATTACATAATTCATAATGTTCAGTATACATGGGCACTCTAGTCCAGCTATTGGCAGAAGCTATTGAAAGAAGTTGAAGTTCTTTAACACCAACCTATTGGGATTAAGTCCCAGACTCAAGAGAGTGAGAGAGAGTGAACTGAAGCCACAACCCCATCAGTTTCATACCTTCTGTTGCAACCTTCTCCAGCAACTGTTTGTGGGATTTTATGATATGGCACTTTTTGGCTGTGATACTGTGAAAATCGACTTCCACATAGCCCCTGGGGACACGGCCTTCTTCAGCTAACTGCCAATATAAGGTGTCAAAACCTGCTCCAAAGTTAACAATCTGGCAATTGCACCTGGTCAACTGGAATTGGAAAAAGAAATTAGTATCACTATACCAAAGACAAAAAAGATGTGATATTTCAGTAATTTCTTTGGACTAACTTCTAGGGCCTACATGTGTTTTCCCTAAAATTGAGTTATTATCCTTTTAATTTTACAGTAGGCCTAAAATACTACATGATTTTATGATCTGACAGATTCAGCAGTGTCTGTTGTCACAATCTGACAGTCAGTGGTCAGTGGCTGCTGCAGGCCACACATTAACAATCAAAAAGACACTTCACTTCTGACGTTCCTGACATTGCATTGCATTGACAGCTGGATTGGCTTTTTGCTGCTGCTGCTGCTGGCCGGCCACATCAGTAATTACGCACACAATGTACCTGTTCGCAGACAGACAAAGCCTAGAGAACATCGGTTCATACCAGGAGGAATTTATCCAAAAGCGATTTAACTCCTTTCACCCTGGCGTAGTAGCCAATGCTGATTTCTGGGGCTTTCCGTTCTGCGTTCCTCACAAAGTATTGGATGTATGGGTCGGACCAGTAACCTTTCTGGACTGCAAATCGTTTACAATTTGCAGCATCATCGTTTGTTGCCCGTACTGCATCATCAGATGACATAATGGGATAGATAAATGTGAAATAGTGAATTAGACGAGACAATTTCTTCCCCTGTTACTGGGGGCGGCCATGTTTAATTTCAGGTCTCACTTATCAGTTTTCTCGCAGTACTGGTGTAACAGTAAAGAATGTCCCCCTGTAAAATGTGTCCGCTTCTATTGTTCAATGACGGATTAAGGTGCATGGCTATAGAAAACTGGTGGATGAGACCATTACTGGGTATGGTAGGTAAATGGTTTTTTTTTTAATTTATTGAGTTTGAGCATGTTACCGTGGTAACCATGTCAACATGAGGGAAATTCCAAATGTAGGCCTAATAGATGGATTGAAATAAAAACTACTTTCCCTTTCTATCCTTCAAAACTGTGTCGTTTTATTTAAGCATCCCAGCCAACAATTTTATCACTCTTTTGGTACTTTTTTAAAAGTTTTTTTGAGAACAAAAAATAGGCCTATAAAGGGGAGATTTCAATGGCGGAGGGATGCTAACCAACTTTTTTACATGGCCTAATCGTTGTCAAAAAATCCACTCGGTCGCAGCTGTGCTCTTCCAGATGGTAACCTGGGCATCATCTCATGATATTTTAAAAACCTTTGGATCAGTGGCTTCAACTCCATTGACTACCATGCCAGAGGCTAGAACTTCATATCACGAGTTGTAGGCCTATTAAAATTAGCATACCAATACCGCAACCCCAGTGTATTTTGCCGCGCAAGTGATCGTTTCTTTTTATTTCTGGACAGGTCATTATCATACAAATAAACGGCCTAGAAAATATAGACCAGGTGATATTTCGGTATGTGGGTCACAATTTTGAAGTAATTGGCTGCTTTTTAATGTGTCTGTTTGTTCAAATAGCCAGGTATTTTACTCATCACAGTTGGGTCGCTTCCTGCCAGACATAGGTTGAAAATTGATTCTGTAATCTGAGTGAGGAAGCGGATCCGATATGCAGGTAGGCTTTAATGAATGCAGTATACCGTCTACCTAGTAATATAAATCATTCCATAATCTGCTTCCCTTTCCTCAATACAGATTGGCCAACAAGATCAGGCCTATTCACAAGTCTGCCCGCTGGTAGTCATTGGTGTGTTGTGAAGTTTGTGGACTGTGGAGAAAAAAACTTGTATTGTATACATCGTTGTGGTACTCCGATTCGGGCGGGACGCGGTGCGGACGATAAGCAAGGCGGAGCGCTGTTCGTGTGGACTTTTCTCGCGTTTAGAAACATCAACGACGGCAAGAGCATGGCTGACGGAGCAGCAGACGATACTGAAGTTGTGAAGTCCCCTGAAGACGAAGCCAGCGATGTCACCGACACGACGGAGAAGGTCATTGAGAGCCTCGGTCCGTTTGGTCCCTTTCAGAGGGTTCTCCTGATGGTTTGTCTGCTGACTGAGATCCCAGCATCGGGTGCAATGTTACTGATGGCATTCGCCGCGGCTAAAAGTCCATGGAAGTGCTATGATGAGGATGTGAACGCCACAACCCTTGCAACCGTGACAGCATCTCCAAGTGGAAATTCAACGAACTTCACCATGAACCAGTGTGTTGGGGGTAAAGTCTGCATAGGGCGGGAGTACACCCTGGATATTTTCTCAGTCGTTACTGAGGTGAGTTCATAGTCTTAGTGTTTGAAGGATGTTGTGAACTGTTGAAAGTTTTGATCTTAATCGAAATCATGCACTTATTTCTTTTTGGCGTGACAACACACGATCTTATCGTCTAGGCCGAGCTGGAAAAAACAAAGTAATTCAAACATTGTGGTATCTGACCCCATAACACAGATGAAAGATGATCCGTTTATGCTGTTGCACGTTTATTTCGGTAATTTTGTATTAGGCCCTAGTGAGGTTTAGATCGCCAAAAGGTAAAGGCTAACGCAAACGAAAATGACTTCATGCAGTTTTCGGTCGGAATTGGAATTAGCCTAATAGTGTGATTTTAAAATACATGTTGGCCTTTCTGACCAGGGTGCTCTTTAAACATTTTTTTGTCATCACTAGGCCTACCTCTTGGTCAGAGGATGGCGCGGATGAGTCCGAACACTAGGGTGTGCCCGGGATGATTTGACAATTCTGCACTAGCGGATTTTTATCAGTTTCACCATCAGTGTCACCACAAAGAAGCGATTATTAACCATTTGTTCCATGTAGAATCGTTTAACCTGTTTTTTTTTCCAGTGGGATCTTGTATGCGACCAAGATTGGATACCTGATGCAGTCTCGAGCATCCAGATGGCTGGGGTCGTGGTTGGCGCTTTTAGCGTTGGACAATTCTCGGATTTACTCGGAAGAAAGCCGGTGATGTACCTTGTCTACCTGGTCATGCTAGTGGGGACACTCATCAGCGCTTTCAGTGTCACGTGGCACATGTTCGCCGCGTTGAGATTCATCATCGGTCTGTCGATAGGTGGCATCATGATCGTCAACATCAACCTCCCAATGGAATATCTTGGCAGACGATATCGAGTGTTGTGCTCGGGTATTCCGACATGGTCTTTTGGGACGGTGATGATGGCATTCCTAGCTTGGCAACTGAAGGATTGGCGACATCTATGCATCGCTACAGCGACAATAGGGTTCCCTCTTCTCTTTTCGTATTGGTGAGTAGAAATAGTGAGCTTTCGCAAATCTGACGAAAAACGAAGCACGAAATACGAATCATTTCCATGACGTAATGTATTTCAGGGGATGGTTGTTATCGCCTGCTGCAAGAGCGTCTTTTAGCGTATTAGGTTAAACCGGTAGAGTTACGGTGTATATTAAACTTTGAAGATTTATCTTTCGTTTCCACTTCGTTAGATACAAACTGGAAATTTATAAAGTAAAGATGCACCATAACTCTTTCGGTCTTACATGACATGCTAAAAGACGCAACTGGCAGCAGGGACATTTGTGGTACGGTACCATGGAGGAATTATACTGTCAGTATAATTCCTCCATGGTGGTACCAACCATCTTCAGAAATACATTAGGTCCTGGAAATGAAGTTGAATTTCGTATTTCGTACTTCGTTCTTCGTCAGATTTGCGAAACCTCACTAATGTAGGATTTGATTCGCGACGATTCTGATGATGTCTCCCGATAACGTCAGGTGCAATTCAGGGGCTGCCAACATTTGAGATTTTTTTTTCAAATCTGGCATTTGCATGTACCGTTGCATCTTCAGTTCTTGAAGGGCTGATTGACGATCTTATTTATAGGTTTTGCCCAGAAAGCATCAGGTGGTTAATAGCCCACGGTCGAGTCGACGAGGCAGGAAAAATCATTGAAAGAATCGCCAAATTCAATAAACGAGAGTCGCCCAACATTGACGGACTGTTGAAGAACCTGACGAATGAAGAAACGGAGAAAACTCGTCTGAAAACGAAGAAATATAGTTACAGAGACCTATTTACGACTCGGGAGATTTTACGACGAACCATTCTCATGGGGTTTATTTGGTAAGTAAAGGATTCAAAGTTGGGACGAGTCTGTGTAAAGGTCGGTTATAGCGCGACCATGAACGCTGTACGGAAAAGGCTTCCTTGCGGCCAGAAACAGCGCAGCGAGGAAGGACAAGCGTCAGCGTTCGCGGTCGTGCTCTGTTTATAGCTTGCTGTGTAGGCCGATAGGCGTACTCTATCATCCGATTCGGCGCCAATATGACCACTAAATGTAAAGCGAAGAGGGAACACAATAGTGAGTTATCGCAAAGGCCCGTAGGCCAGGTAAGTGCAGGTTGGAGGTTAAAGATAATATATCACGGATATTTTCGCGGGCCACGAAATTCATTGTTTATTTACATTTTGTTTGTTTATGTCCAGTCTTTCTTTGTCTTATGAGCAAATTGTTGGTGGCATGCCCCTCCAGAAATTCTGTTGATTCCAAAAGTATTCATTTTGGTGGGTTGGCATGTCCCAAAAGTCCAAAATAACATAATGTAAACATTCATGTTTACAAACATTGAATGTAAACAATGAAGTCGTGATATATTATCTTTAATGGTTTGCGTTAGGGTTAGTGTCCAGTAGTGAAGTCAAATAAAGCAAAAAAACGAATGAACCATATCATCGATAGACAGTCACTGACGCAATGTGGGCCGGTGATTCCTGAAGTACGCACTGACCCTAGAAAGATGGGAATAGAGTATGCCGACACATAGGTAGCGAACGTAGCTCCTGCTGCGTTGGCGTGGTAGTAATCTTCGGAGACCAGCTCGGGCCTTCGGTCGAGTGTTTTAAATGAGGAGCAGGAAGGAATTTAAATCGACCATGCCAAATGAGTCAGCTCAGGCATACAACGGTGAATCAGATCTTGGTAGGTGATGATCCGGGGATTGCTGTAAAATGTATGTTTTTACTGGTCCATGGGAAGCAACACTGACCACGTTTATGTCCCGTTGCACGAAGTTGTGCCACGTGCTTACGGCTGCATGTTTTTGTTGGAAAAGGGGTTTTAGTTCATACAGTGTAAAATATGGAGTGAGAACCATCGGAATAAAAAAAATGACAAGTATAATCAACCTTTCACTACATGTTGATATTCCAGGCTGGCAAATGGCTTAGTTTACTATGGCCTAGTATTCGGTGTCCGAGATTTAGCGGGCAATCGATACCTCAATTTGTTCCTTATTGGAATGATTGAGATGTTGGCCCAACCAACAGCTGGATTCTTGAATGAAAAGTAAGTACAGAGATATGATGCCATAAAGACGGCCAGCCCTGGAAATTGGGGAAATCGCTCAATCTCTCCGCAAAACAATTGAGAGGGGACTGAGAGATAGGACCTCGATTTAAAGCATCATTTGGGTTTGCATGTTTGTTTAACTGTCCCCTTAAACTGCTAACAACAGTCTCCCCTCGCAATATGCAATATTCTTCCAAACGCAAAATTGGCAGCTCTGAAATCGCGGTTTTTCTTGGTTTGATTTTCATGGATATCCCAAATTCAAGAAGTAGGCCCTATAGACAGACTTTCTTTGGTCAATCCTGAAAAAATTCTCACACATCGCAACCCGGGCCCGCCCTAGCTCTGCAGGGGCGACGAAGGACGAGATGCATGTGCACCCGATGTGCTGTGCCAGTTTTCGGTCGTACACCACTAACGTTTTCCCGTTATGTCTACCCGTATTAACATCCACGAATCTTTTGGACAATACTAAACCGATTCCGTTTTTATGATGCCTGTGTTCACTTTATAGTAAGAATTCGTTTCATAGTGCTGTCGTAACTCTTAAGCGATGATGGTCAACACGCCATCCCTGAGGTGAGCTATCATGGGCTGCTCACCGCCCATTTCCACAATTATTGATCTAAGTATAATTTAACTCATTTCTATCTTCAAGACTGGGTCGTCGGGGATCAAGCATGGGGTTTTACGCCGTCGCCAGCGGTGGTAGCTTGATTGTTCTCATCCTGAAGTTGGCAGCCCCAGAACAGGAAATCGCCATCACAACGTTTGCCATGATTGCCTGGTTGGGCATAGCCGGTGGATGGACGGCCGTACAAACATTCTCATGTGAACTTTTCCCAACGGTTGTCAGGTAAATCATGATACAATCATTCTGGGTTAGGTCGCCAAAGATCACGCTGGTGTCTGGAAAGAAAAACTCAAGTGCATGCAATGTGTTAAACATCCTGACAGAAAATGACCTGCAAACACTTCGAATATCACATGATATCAAGTCCAACGATGAAGCTAAGTCAGCCCACGTTTTTGGGAAAGTCAAGTGTGATTTTTTTCTTTTTTCAGGACAATAGGTTATGGATTCTGTTCCACTCTTGCTCGTACATTCAGCGTCGTGGGGCCGCAAATTGTCTACATAGTAAGTCTCGAAAACTAGAGGGATGTGCCGTCAGTGCGGCGTTGTTAGGCTCTCGCACTCACAGTAGGCCTATGGTTGTAGGATCGATTCTGGTTCGGAGCCCTGTCGATCTGTGATGGCCTCTTCCATGGAGATAAATGCTACCTTCCTCCGGGTGCTGCGATGTGTAGCCCAATGAAGTCAATTTGTAAATTAATTTTTCCATTAAATGTAAGTTATAGCAATCTCCACTGTGTGGAGATGGCTTTTCCATCTAACGTGGTGACAGGAAGAAGCCATCATTGTCGGATTCGCTAGTCCTGTGCGGATGTTTGTGAAAAGAATGTCGAAGTTTTGATTCCCTATTCATACATTTTTTAAAACCTCCGATTTTTTTTCATTTTTCAGAGCAAATTTTTCGAAGTGGCTCCGTTCATCATCTATACTGGACTGACCCTGGTACAGGTCACTGTTCTTTTCTTTCTACCGGAAACAAAAGGCCAGCCTCTAAATGAGTTCATCAAGAGACGGAAATCATTGCTTCAAAAACAGTCAAATGGCCACATGATTGACTCGGACCCAGACACGAAGATACAAGTGGAGGACACAAAAATATGAATTTAGTCCCTTTGGAACATAACATACCCAGTATTGAAGAGTGCGGTGCGTTTTGGACTCATGAGACAAATTCAAACGAAAATTGCCCCTGTTCATTGGAGTAAAGAAATGCTTAAATATACTTATATATACTTTTGTTAAATAGCAATTGGCTCTACAAGTAGGGCGTGTTAGTGCGGTGTGGCAGATCTTTTGTACTTATAATGTACCCGGTGCATAGATAGCCTGCCGCAGGCTAATGGATTGTATTGTAGCGGTGGTAGCCTACTTTTGTAAATGGATTTTGTTGGCAGTGGCGACGACGGGCCGGAAGTAGGCCTAATGTTGTTTGTTAAATAAGCTCTTGTGAATTGCAGGCCCTCCCATTCGTCGTTAGAACTCCGCCTCATGCTGAATTCAGAAGTTCTTTTGCTTATGCATTTCTACCGGAGCGCTGATCCAGAATGGTCAAAAAATTCCCAGAGACTTCAAATTAGGCCTATAGGTAGCCTATGTCGCTTGTGTTTGTGTGGAATGTGCTAAAAGGTCTCGAACAAATAAAGCTTTATACTAAAGACAAATTTTCTCCGCGTAGGCCCCTACAATATTATACTGTCGAGTTGTGGATGAAGTGGTTTGGAAAAAAATGTTTAGAAAAATGAATTGGGTGGTGTGGGCCTAATAATATATTGCCCGAGTTTCAAACAAAACATTAGGGAGGTTTCGCAAGCGCCCGGTTAGGCCCTACGACGACGTTTATCTATTGTGTGGGTATACCCAAACAATAGATAAACGTCGTCGTAGGGCCTAACCGGGCGTTTGCGAAACCTCCCTATTGATGGAATAAGCCGCGACGACATGACAATTTTTGGGTGGTAAGGGTATTCATAAAAGTCAGCAAATACTTTTACTTCAATAAGATTTGCACAGCAAATATTGAAGTACCGGTAAAAGCATTTGCTACCTACATGTATGATAGAATCACAGAAGGGGAGGCGCGCCAACATCCTCCGTTTTTGCCAATGTCCAACAAATAATAAAGCACAAGGGAGGCATTGTCACTCTTCATTCACCGGGTCGCCTGCAAGACAGACGAAGCAGCATGAACCTGGTCAATCCCGATGAAACGAAGCTGCAGTCAGTCTTTTGATCACTATGGGTCGTATTCATAAAGTATCGTTAGAACCGTCTAGGCCGGTTCCAAGTACAGTGGTTGACGATAGTTTGGAACCGGCCTCAAGCCCCGTATCCACTAGTCCGGGTTACCGCTGCGGTTTGCCGCGCCGGGATTTTTTTCACAGGGTTTTGGATAATCCTTCGATGCCATCGAAGGATTATCCAAAACCCTGTGACAATCCCCGACAAAACCCGGGTAACAATACATTGCGTGTTAGTTTTCTCAATGCCTGTGAAAATCGCTCCCGCGCCGCAAACCGCACCGCAAACCGTTGTAGTGGATACAGGCCTTTAAACTGCTTTTCCACTAGGCGTTTGCGGGCGCGGAATAGGAGGCGGGCGCGTGTGGAAAAAATCGATCCAACCGGTATTTCCCATTAGCAGTTTCGCCCGCACCCGCTCCCGCCACCGAAACCGCGTCCGCAAACGTCTCGTGGAAAAGCAGCCTAGGCCTGAACCCACTGACCGCGCGTTTTGCCGCCGCGGTTTCATCACTGCCCGACAAATCCTTTGTTATTTTCTCGGTCCGCTGCCTTTTAACAAAGCATTTTCTGCCAGTGCGTTTTCCTGCAGCGCGAAAACGCGGCGGAAACCGCGGCGGAAAAACGCGACAGTGGGTTTTAAGGCCTGAACCCACTGTCGCGTTTTCCCGCCGCGGTTTCATCACCGCGCGACAAATTCTTTGTTATATTATCGGTCCGCTGCCTTTTAACAAAGCATTTTCTGCCGCTGCGTTTTCCCGCTGCGCGAAAACGCGTCAGTGGGTTCAGGCCTTTAGGCCCCTTCACACCAAAACCGTGCCGCTGGCCGCGACGGCGAAAAAGGACGCGCGTTCACTGCCGGGAAAATAAGTTCAATGGATTTTCAATAAATGGGTCACACCAAAGACGCGCGGCAAAAAATGACGCGCGCACGCCGCCGCGTCGCCGCCCGAAATAACTTTTGTAGTTATCCAGTGTGCTTGCCCAGAAAAATGCGTTCAACGCGCGTTTTTGGTGTGCAAGGACCTTCAGGCCTTAAGGCCCGAACCCACTGGCGCGTTTTCACGTAGCGGGAAAACGCAGCGGCAGAAAATGCTTGAGAACGCACGAGAACGCATGAAAACGCATGAGACGCAGGAAAACGCAGCGTTTGTAAACGCACTGCGCGTTTACAAACGCCTACCTTGCGTTAATTTATCGCATTCTCTGCGTCAAAGAGAAGAGACGCTACGTACCGGAAGTCGTCAAAACGCACGAAAACGCAGGGCCTGCGTTTTGAAAACGCAG
Source organism: Notospermus geniculatus (assembly GCA_002633025.1). Classification (NCBI taxonomy): domain Eukaryota; kingdom Metazoa; phylum Nemertea; class Pilidiophora; order Heteronemertea; family Lineidae; genus Notospermus; species Notospermus geniculatus. The sequence continues at coordinate 166,763 of NMRB01000082.1, forward strand.
GACGTGCGTTCACACGGCGTCAACTATGCGCTAAATAGTGCGCTTGTCGGCGTTTTCAAAACGCGCTAGTTGACGCCGTACTCGGCGCTCGTGTGAGACGGCCTTTAAAGCACCACGCTATGCATCCAAAACTGAGTTTCGTGACGCCGTCGTAGTGCATCTCATTTACGGTGACCTCGTTCATAGCATTATAAAGACGGTCGATGTACACCATTTACACACAGAGCTAATTCATGGTGGTGAGGTTGATAATGATCTTGTCAATGCATGCTCGACAAGACTGTTCAAATCTATCGATTTGAATGATGTAAGTTACCAATTAGGTATTCTGTGCGTTCTTACACACAAACGAATGAGTTGAAGCATCTTACCTTACCTGATGAAGGGTTATTCACGCTATAACACCACGTTGAACTTGTGAAGTGGTGAAGCTATGGTTGCCATGATATAGTATCAGTCCAGCCTCGGTGTTATCACTGGCTATATACGGCTGGACAGGGGACCAGTCATATCGAGGTGTGGAGGGAGAAAGAGTCACCGAACGCGGACCGAGAATTTAACAAAGGATTTGTCGGGCAGTGATGAAACCGCGGCGGGAAAACGCGACAGTGGGTTCAGGCCTTCAGGCCCGTTTCCACATCACGCTGCGTGATGCGTCAAATCTTTTGTTATTTTCTGCCGCTCTGCTTCCAAACGATGGGCGAAGCGTCAAAACGCGGCGTAAAACGCTCAATGTGGATCAACGGGCCTTTTTAGGCCTGAACCCACTGTCGCGTTTTGCCGCCGCGGTTTCATCACTGCCCGACAAATTCTTTGTTATATTCTCGGTCCGCTGCCTTTTAACAAAGCATTTTATGCCGGTGCGTGTTCCCGCTGCGTGAAAACGCGTCAGTGGGATCGGGCCTTTAGACGGTTCTGAAGATAGAACCGCTTTATGAATTCGACCCTATTGGTCGTATTCATGAAGCGGTTCTATCTTTAGAACCGTCTTTAGGCCGGTTCCAAGTGGAGGCCTAGTGGTGAAGTACACTAATAATTGGAACCAGCCAGCTTGAAGCTTTTGTATTCTGCCCTGCAAACAATAGTTAAAGGTAAACCTTAGAGTTAAGGAAGCTTCTAGAATACGGCCCTATATTTCTCAGATGACCAGTGATGACACTAGACTGGTCCCTGCCCTCGTAACACTCCGCTGAAAAGTTGAGCGGAGCGTTTCGAGGGCGAGAAACCAGTCTACCCTACACCGTATGGTGCTGCCCTCTTTCCAATTTTCTAACAAACTATAGTTCTTCCTATCCTCGTCTGGTGTCGCTTTAGTTCCGTAAGTGACGAAACGCAAGATGGCAGACGTCATGGCAGAAGGTGGTGAAATCACTCACGAACAGACCGAAATTCTCCTCCATTTTCAGGTATTTCTGCGGCAAAAATTAGAGCACTATATGCCTGAATAAACTCCTAATGCCTTCATTGTGTTTCAACAGGTTATCTTCTGATGTTTTGTTGTTTTTTTGTCAGTAAATGATGCGGCGGTAGGCCTAGGCCTTGGCCCTTGCATTGCAATGTTACATTGCATGCGGCGTCGATTCAGCATGCATGCAATTGCGCGCGGAATGCGCGTGTACTCGTGTACATACATACATAGGCTTACATGACATACGTCATAGGCCAATTAAGGCCTGCATGTAGGCCCTATGTATTCCGTTCTGTATAGAATATCCAACGACGACCAGAACATTCCATCCATACCACCACACACCAGCCGGCCAGAACATCATTTGCAGGTTGTTACGGGAACTTTAATTAGGCCTCCTACATTGGGTGATTTCAAAGTTGGTGTTAACACGGTGTTTATAATGCATTAAAGCATTGTAAACACCGTGTTAACACCAACTTTGAAATCGCCCATTGTATTCCCTGTGACTGTGTCCATTGTGATTTGTGTTCTTATTTTGCTTGTCGCTTGCACTTGCAGTTTACAGTTGTATAGGCCCCTACCATGTATACTTTCTTGTATTAAAATCTCTTCTTATACTTTTCAGGTTGATGGGCTAATAGCTTTAGCCCTTGAATCATTATGTAGGCCTATATTGTTTTTGTCAGCCAATAAAACTCATCTTCAAACAAAACACTAGCATAGGATAGGCTAAACCATGCAACTGGTTTTTTTTGTTCATCATGTCATCATATATACATGTACCCCCAGTTGAGGTCTTTCCCTGTAGGGTGTAGACTGTTTAGTGCTTGTATAGGCCTAGGCCTACTGTGAGTCAGTGTGACTGTCATTCACCTCAGTCAGTGATTCCTATTATTGTATTTTAGGCTTGGTGTATTGTTTTGTAAATATTGTCGAGTGCAGATCATGTCAAAGTAGGGAGAAACTAAGTAACAGAATTGTAGGTTAGCAGGTAGTAGGCTAGGCCCTATGCGCCATCATAGTCATAGTAAGGCCTCCACAATGGAGGACAATTATTCCAAGGTTATTGATTAGAATGGCCTAGGCCTAGCCTTCCTAGTCTGTTCTCTTTGTCTTCGACATCTCCAGGGTATGCTAGGTGCAAGGCGAGGCCTGACTGAGAGAGAATTGTAGGTGAGGAAATCTAAGGTAGCTTAGGCCCAATGCCTTGGAAGACTAGGGTTCCGGGACAAGTACACGGTAGGCCTAGTGTGATGACTTGTCGGGCTTCTATTTTACTCTCCAGGTTATATTCAGTTCTAGGTTGTGGTCTGAGCTTGAGAAAGCTCCTCTGCATGCCGTGTCTTTGAATGAGAATGTGATGTTGACAGCTGTACCTGATATTTAGACAACAGGACAGCGCAGTGTCGGCCTATAGGCCTAGTCAGGAATATTTGAGCCTTGCAACCCTCATTAGCAATTGATTGGGACTTAAAGGCCTGATCATGTCTTTTGGAGGAAGGTCTGAGATACATTCATTTTACTATTTTTGTTCAAGGACTTGACTGGAATGGAGGACATGGACAGATGTAGAGAAATACTGCAGTCACACAACTGGGAGTTAGAGGTGAGGTGATTTTCAAGGTGAAATCCTACCATTTTACCTCCGAAGTTGATAAGTGGAACCATATGAATACATGTATTAAATGTACATTTGAAAGTAAAGCTGGAAACGGCGCATTCCTATGAATAGAGAATGATTGACCAATTTGTTTTTTACTCAATGTTTTAGGTGGCAGTCCAAGACACATTTAATGAGAGGGAGGGGGCGCCATCAGTATTCACTTCACAGAGGGAACCACGAACACCTCCAGTCAATACTAGTCCCTCCGACCAAAGAATATTCACCGTTGTTCCACGACGTCCACGAGGCATCCTGCAATGGGGATACTTTCTCTTGTTCTTTCCATTTCGATTTGTTTATTCAACATTATTGGACATCTTTAGGTTTACATGTAAGTATTGAGAGAATAGAGGTTCTTCACTGACGTCACAACGGTCATGTTACTGCAAAGAATCCGCCATGTTGGCCATCAAATGGGCGAGGACGTCAAAACTATCACGTCATGACATTTTACGTCATGATCTGTGTAAGTGTTGATGCTGTGTTCATTTCATGCCGTCATGTCGCTTGACATTTTGACGGCCAATATGCTGCATCGTGTCGTCGTAGAGATGTGACGTCACATGAAGAACCTCTATAGGCCTTGAGGCTTGAATGTATGTTAATGATCTGGGGCCGTATGCACAAAACATTTTAACTGTAAAATTTCCCTTATCTTTTGTTTGGAACAATAGTTTAAGGGAAATTTTACACTTAAGATGTTTCGTGCACACGGCCCCTAGTGTCTCTCACCATTGAGGATGATGGTGTTATCTGGATTGTATGGAAGATCCACCAAAGAAGAGGCGGTTGAACTACATGTACTTGAAACAGCATCTTGTGTTATTGGCAGCTTAATGAGCATTCCATTGTGTTCCCACCACAATGTTCTCATGAATTTGTTATTGATAGTAATATTGTATAAACCACTTCATGATTTACCTTTTACAAGTACTAAGTTTTTCATGACTCCTTTTTCAGTTGGCCTTCTACGACCTGATCCAAGGAGAAGTGAGTATTCACCTCATTGAAGTCAGAGAATGAATAGTTGACCATCATATATGAAGAATCACGCAGTAACTGCAGTTGATCTTCGACCTCAATGTGACACATGGCCTTCAGGAATTTACAGAGAGTGAAAATGAAATCTGACTGTATTGTGAATTCACACTACCAGGTAGTAAAATCACATATGAATTCTTACTATTTCAGATGTCACCGATCCACTGGGGGATGTAATGTCATTTATTCATGAGTTTGAACATCGTTATGGACCAATACATCCTACATTTTACCAGGGAACATACAGTCAGGCTCTCAACGATGCCAAGAGGGAGTTACGTTTTCTTCTAGTCTATCTTCATGGCGATGACCATCAGGACACGCCTAATTTCTGCAGGTAATTTGTCAAATTGCAAATGAACAAAAGTATCAGGATTGTTATATTTTTTGGCACTAGGGCAGTTCAGCAGGCATGCCTTATAGCAACAGTTATTGACTACAATGAGTTGGAAAACTACGAAGAGACTATGGCGTTGCTGATTTCATTGAGTCCTTTAAACCTTCAGTTCCATCACTGGATTCTCCTTTTCAAAAATTGAATCCATTCCATTCTTTTCAGAGATACTTTATGTGATCCAGATCTGTCTGAATTTATTAATGCCAGGATGTTGTTCTGGGCATGTAACACGAATAGTCCAGAGGGTTACAGAGGTAGGTCTACGTACACTAAAATAGACATGAAATCCACCTGAAAAGTGCAAACAGCCAAACATGGGCTGAGGTGTGGGGTGAGGGGTCATCAAACCAACTATGTGTCCAAGTCTTCATACAGTATATCAACTCTACTTGAAATTTCAATGGCAGGAGAATGCATGGTCCATGGACATTTTCATTTTCATACTCTTTGTTTCTTTTTCAGTGTCGCAAGCCCTTCGGGAAAACACTTATCCGTTCTTAGCTTTAATAGTTCTTAGGCAAAACAGAATGACAGTTGTAACTAGGATAGAAGGACCAATAGGTAAGTCTCATGTCGAGAAGGCCCTATACCTCCAGATTTGCTAGACATAACAGATTGTCGGATACATTGGCTTTAATAGAGTGATGTTACATGTCTTATCTGTTCATGTTCACTTTGTCTATTCTTCAGCTCCAGGAGAACTGACTGCTAAATTAACACAAGCCATGGAGGAAAATGAAGGTTCACTAATAGCAGCACGTGCTGATAGGTAGGGTCATATTCAGCCAGTGTGTTCTGTTCGGAAGAGGCCAAACATCAGGGCCATATTTTAGTCTCCACAACTTGTGAATCCTTCAGGACGCTTGGAAAATGAATGCAACTGATCAAAAAATATGAAATACCTTTCAAACTCAGCTCATGGTTGTGATATGTACCGGTATATTTCAAGGTAGATAATGAAGTAGCTGAAGTAGTTTCAAATAGAGCACCAACTTCTCATTTCAACTATCGTTTTGTAGAGAAGAGCGTAGTCTAAACCAGTCTTTACGAGAACAGCAGGATGCGGCGTATGAGCTGTCGCTACAGGCTGATAGAGAGAAGGAGAGGAAGAAAAAAGAAGCAGAAGAGAAGAAGAAACAAGAGGAGGATGAGGCCAAGAGGAGAGAAGAGGATGAACAAAAACGTTTAGAGGTAATAATGGTTCATAAAGTTTGACCCGCTCCAGCAAAAGCAGGCGCTTGTGCACAGCAGGAGAAAACGGAGTGCCTGGAGAAACCAATGCTATCAGAGAAAGTTGCCCTGTCTATCACATGAAGAGCATGGTCTGCCATTATTTTCATGGCCCATTGCTATGGCAGATAGATGTGAGAAATTCAACAAACTATCCTCTCTTTCAGGAAATAGCACAAAGAAAAATAGAAATATGTGCACAAATTCCTGAAGAGCCGGACAGTTCTGATGGTGAGAGTGTGAGGATTGTGTTAAAATTACCCAATGGTAAAAGGTTAGATAGAAGGTTTCTCAAGTCACAATCTATTAAGGTGAGCATGAAATAGATATCTTCTCAAGTACCAGTTCAAAGTTAAGAAAAGTGTATCCACATCAGTTAGTCACATCTGCCTTTCTGGAGAACGAGAAGGAGCTGCTCATTTTGACCAGATATGGGTGCGAAGTTCATACTCATCTAATGGTTGAACCAAGTGCCTCTCAGATACAGGTCCAAAGCTTTTCTGCTGCACCACCACCCAATATCTTGACGACTCTGTTCGCTATTTCAGTATCTTTATTACTACGTTTTCTGCCATGATGAAGCTCCCGATGACTTCCAAATAATTCTGAACTTTCCTCGACGAGTTTTGCCGTGTTTACCTACAGTGGAAGGGCCGGAGCCACCAACGTTTGAGCAAGTGGGACTTCTTAAACAGGAAATGCTTTTCGTACATGACAATGAAGCATGAATTAGGAATTCAGCAGGAATTCAGTGAAGATGTGTTGCTGACATTGGAGTAACGGTAATTGCATTCTGTTGGCAGAGCCATGTTCCTGTTCAAATGTTCCATTCAGTTGTGAAGCATGTCGGATAATTTTCTATGAGGCATGTTAATGCCTCATGTAACTCATTGCCTTCATCTATGATAAATTATGAGCATGAGAAAGCATGACATACATATATGTGTAACCAAGTAACGAATTACGGATACCATATTTTCTGTCTACAAGATGCAGCTTATTCTGTATAGGAGCTTTGAGACCACGAGGTTCGGTCTCATGTGGATGTGTCTCTCTCACCTGTGACTGCAGTCCCGATGTTCTGATGCTACCACTTACCTCAGTTGTCTGGATTTTGTTTTTAATCGATCCGGAAAGATCTTGTCTTATTTGTGAGTGCAGGGTCTGTGAATCTTGATAGAGTGAGGACTGTCCAATTGCTTCTCAAGGACTGACAGCTTTGGCAGTGACAGTGTTTCAGAAATTCTATACATGTATATGATACGGAGATAAGAATGTTTGACTAACGAGTGGCGTAGAATGGCAGGGAAGGTGAGCTCACATTGGTCACTATTGCTGCGTTCACACTCAATGCGATTTTAACCGGATTTCCGAAAACCGAGCCCGAAATTCGCAGTCGGTGTATCGATTTAATAACGGAGCAGTCACACTGAAACCTGAACCGATTCAATTTGCAATAAAATTGGCGTAAATTCGCAAATGCGCATGCGTGCGAAGCAATCTCGTGTTCATTGCGGAGTAAGCGGTTTCACTTGCTATTCCATTGCACAATGGCCATTGCGCTTTCGTTGTTTCGGTTTGATTGCGATACAAGAACCGTTTTCGTTATTGCGGTTTGAGATCGGTTCAAGCCGATATCAGTGTGACCCCTATCGCGGAATAAGGTTTTATTGCACATTCAATGTGATTTGAAATCCCAGTGTGAATGCAGCTTATGAGACTGTTGTTGCCACTTGGAAGTCAATGCAATGAGAAGTAACTGAAATTTTAAGTACATGTACTTTGCAAAATAACTTGTATCCTTGTTGCCGCTGAGAGGTGCCAGATTACTGTGGATGTGGTTTGCCACATTTGGTAAATATTGACCTCACTGATGCCATGTGGTCCTCTAGAATACATGCAAGGATATATTCTTATGTCAGAGTGAATCGACATGCAACATTCTGTGTTGAATCAAGAGCTGTGCATTTTTCAGCTGGAAGATAGTTGGGGGGGGGGGGGTCATGTAAAGAAGGTGAATACCTGAGTGAGAAGGCCTGCCCTCGAAGACAATTGCCATCGGTATCGCATGATGATGACACATGCTGTTTCCTCTGCACCGCATTGACTGCTTGAGTGACTCTGCACTGAATAGAAGCACAAACAAAATATGGGATTTGTGGGTCACCCTCTCTATGTTAATTGGCCACTTAATTATCATTTCTATAATTATTATGTAAATGTTGATTTTTGTAAAATTTTTAATATGGTTGTCCTGTTGATGTAACATACCATGAAAATGTTGGAGCTTTTCATGTTCATGTCTTGTTTTCAATTACTGAGAAATCAGAAAAACTACTTGTAATTTGTAAATATCACTAGTCTGGTCTGGTAACACTAATTAGAAAACACCTACTTCAACACTCTATCTTTCTTTGTAGCCTAGATTTACCCAGAAGGTCGATGTTTTCCTTTAGCATGACTTCCTTGTAGTATGCCAACACTTGTCTCCACTTGTGTGTGTGGGAGCACGGTCTCTTGAAATAGTTGCTCTATCGCGTATTAAGCACACCATGGTGTTCTATAGCAATCACTTCTGTCATTCATGCTTCGCCCCACTGAATCCGATTTGCAATACTACCTTCACCATAAGATGGCACAGTTGTGCTCTGAGTGAACGTAGCTGTTGACGCCAGCAGCGTGGAAGGAAGGAGTGTCTCCTGAAGAAATCGATGAGCATTCGTTTCTATTGTTCCAAGAGAGATTCAGATTGGATCTATCTGGAGTCTCAACCTGACCATGCTGACAGTGGGTATAGAACTTCTCACCGCTAGCGAGAGACCCGAACGACTACACCATGACGTAAAGCGATGCCTCAACGTTAACCTGAACATCACCGTTAGCAGCCAATGATACAAAGGCTTGCTTAAAGTGACGACAGGTCAACGGCTGAAGTTGGGTGTAACTCGTGTGGGCGTAACCATGGTAACCAATGTCCGCCATGACGAGTATACAAGTACACCCACCTGGTGCAACGTTGCTAACTTGCAACTTGAAGGCTAGCGCACCAGTCACTGGGCTTGACCAGAAATACCCAATGGCTGGCGGGTTAGACCATGCAGTATAACGGAGGGGGGGGGGGG
>NMRB01000082.1:175637-223487 GCA_002633025.1 Notospermus geniculatus
TGCGATGCAGTTTCCTGCATTGTGACACTGACCCAAAACCTCTACGTTCCTTTGCATTTGTGTGCATAACACGAGCAGGACTTACTGACAACACCCAGGTCTGTCCTTGAAGCCCAGCCATTGTCAGTTGCCCGGCCCGGAGTGTTGGAAATATTGAACCTTGATACTACCGAAAGGCTTACCTTGAAAGCGGTTTGTTCCATTGGCACTACCTTTGCATTAGCTCTATTCTGGCATTCACTCCTTCAAGATAAAGTTAACGCCAAGATTGTGCCAGTGTTTATTGTTTAACTACCAGTCTTCGGGCCTTCTTGTCTTTCCTACTGATCAATTCCTTTGTTTCTATGTCCAACGACGTCACCTTTTCTGCATTCAGCGATGTTAATTTCTTCTGTTGCAGCAGATCTGGTGAACAACTTGCTTTAAGACTTCTTTCGTATCATCTCTGTACCTACGCCCACCACCAACACAGTATAAGTAGAAATTAATACAATAATTGCAGCACCACCAATCGAAGTAAACCCAAGCTTGAATATTATACCTCAAATTCCAATAGCTATTTTCCATGTCATATATAGCGGACACTTCTTCGATGTCCATTATGACGTGAAACATCCTGTACGGCATAGACGTAATGACGTAAGCACAGGACACGAAAATCAACATCCGTGTTAAGAATTGAGTGTCCTTCTGCGGTTCGTTCCCTTTCTGCTGGTGCGGATGGGAAATTTCAGACCTTTTTNAAATCGTCAAAGTGCTGTAACTCAGGAACGACTTGACCCAAAGCGCTCGAATGGGCTATGTGGCCCCCTGCAGATGACCTTTATGTGCATCTGAAGTTCCGGCCCGATCGGACATCCAATATGGCCGGCAGGTGGCTCCCAAATCATCAAAGTCCTACTCGGAAATGACTTGACCCAGATTGGTCATCCCTCTGTCATTAGACTATTATGTCCAACCCGGTGAGCACATGGTCCATGGACCATTTCATTTTAGCTGCCTGTCTGATCGTGCTGATGATAATGATGTTGCTTCCGATGATCACTAAAAATGGACAGATGGTTCCGAATGTGAACTGGAAAGCTGATACCAGAATTTCGACGAGTTTGTTGTCTGGGACGCTTGTTGCCAATATTTCAACCTCTGGAAAATATGAAATGAATTGCGTGTACAAATCCATTGGCCGAAATTCTCGAGTTGTGCATGTAATAAGAGTATGGCCCTTAGGATGGACTGAAAAGTGAAATTGGGACCGGCAGAGGTGACCCAACAGCAATGTTGTTTCTGATACCCAAAGCAGGGAACCCAAGATACAGAATAGCACAAAATTGACACACAAAATGATAATAAGCAAGAAGTCAATTTCCAGAATCACGAATTTTCGACCCCAACCGGGGTCTTTTTCAAGTGGAACTTTAAAATCTGAAACTCTAGAAAAGACTGGCTTTTCTAGAGTTTCAGATTGTAAAATTCCACTTGAAAAAGACCCCGGTTGGGGTCGAAAATTCGTGATTCTGGAAATTGACTTCTTGCTTATTATCAAAGCAGGGAACAAGGTACATTTACAGGAAGAAAGCATGGCCGCATGGCCTTCCTGGTTGATTTAGTCGTATGGTTTGATCATGTTGATATTGATGACGAATCCGGTTGTGCCTGATGGTCGTTGGATGAAATATTGAAAGATCACGCCCAAATGTTGTGGCATGTTGGGAAAGTGCCGAAATTACCTAGGCCTAGATGATAATGGAGGAGAGAATGCCAATAAGGAAATCCTCATTGGCCAAACGATTCAGTGATATACCTGTAACTTCGTCTTGGATATATTTCATCGTAAAGAACACATTCACGTTTGCTGATACAATGAAAATTGTGGAAATAATGACTGTCACCTTTGCCCGGGTAGTCGTACACATTGAAGGGGCTTTCAACGGAAATCTTACAGCTATAAGCCGGTCAATACTCATCTCGGCTAAGAACAGTCCTGATAGCATTCCGAGAGTAAAGGTCAAATACCATTGGAATCTGCAAGTGTACAAAGGAGGACTCGGCTAGCAGTCGCATTTGGTCCATTTCATTTCAGATGTCGAAGGATGGGTTAAGCCGCCCCCGCAGAACAAATTTTCCGGCGAAAGTTCTGAACGCTAAACTATTCTAGCTATGTTTGTAACTACCACTATGAAGGAAATTACATTACTTACTTAAAAAGTATGTCCCGTCTTATTACGTAAACGCCGATACCCCAGAGTCTGTCAGGAATTGGGAAGCAAAGTGATCGATGAATGAGCATCATGGTGTCTGCGATGGCCATCGCGGTCATGTAGACACACGGAGAAAGTTTACGATTGTGCTTACGATTGGCTACAAAAATCGAGATGATGTTACCAGGGATACCGATTGTTACTGGCAGAATCCAGATATAGTTACTCACGATGTAATAAACGGACTGGAGCAGGGCGATCAAATCGGGATCCTCGGTGGGTCTTGACTTCTCCGCCTGGTCTGTTCGTGGGTCGGAGGACCACATTTCCATTGTCGAGTTGGATGTGCCGTCCATGGCTACGGACGCTCATTAGGTCTTATACGTTACTTTCGGCGTGACATCCTGTTTGTTCGTTCTTTGATTGCTTAACAACAGACTTTTAAGCCAGCCTGTAGAAATGGTGTTATTTTCGAATCATGGACTTCAGAGCAGGCCAACTCCACCCTGATCCGCGGTTATATTACTTGTAGGTTTATGAAAAGTACCCTGCATCGTAAAAAACATTTTCAAACAATGTTTCTTCAAGTTACGCATTAGATTACATCACCGACGCTGCAGCGTTTTGCAAGTACAACTGTTTTTTTTTATATCTTTAAATTAAAACTTGAGAATGATGTCAACTGATCGTTTTTGAACACGCGTTTTACATCGATACTAAGGCTTTTGTGGATACTCGTATTACTTTGTCGAAAGTTGAGTAATTTTGTCGTGGAACAGATGATGTAACTTGTGTGACGTATTCAGATTTATGGGCCTAAGTACATAACAAACCCATGCAGCAGGCGTCGGTAATCATCTTGACCCCGCCCGTTTTTTCCCGTTCGAGCCGGCAGAAAACGCGGCGCCCAATAAACGAATAACGGAACAGTATTGATGAGCACACAAGACACTCTTCCTGGGTACCTTTTCCTATTACAGCTTGGTCTGTCTTTCGTGAACAGTGTCACATATTAATTTGTTTTTTTGCCTTCATTGATTGTCCTCGTTCTGTTATCCAGCGACCTATTCCCGGCCACTGGGCTTCTTCACGCCACTTCTTGAAGTATTTCCTCGTATTGCATTTTCTGCCTGTCACTATCAGCCTCATAAGTGCTGTTCTGATAACCCGCAGCTCCGTCTGTATTTCGTGAAAAAAATTGTTTTGTGTTCGTGAAAAAATTTCACATATTTCTCTGTTTACCTGCATTGATTGTCCTCGTTGAATACATGTATTTCCTCGTATTGCATTTTCTCCATATCAGCCTCATAAGTGCTCCTGTGATAACCCGCAGTAGTTTTGACCATGTGTCCTGGAAACGCCTATACAAGACCCGCGAACAGTTTATTTCGCATCGTACGAGAGGTAAGTCGGCATTTTGCTCATTGGTAGGCCGATTTCGTATTTTTGAGACGAGGTCCCAAAATTTTTTCTTAATAGAGTTCTTCTACAAGCTCTCCCAAGTTTTTTATCTTCACATTTTGTGTGGAACCTGTCAATGTGAACAATTGTACATGTATTGGACCGGCCTCTTCTGTATTATTTTAGGGTGCGATCAGTGGCAACCCCATGTCGAATCAAGCTGAAGAAGTAGAGATCCACAGGCGGGTCAGTGTGGACAACCGTGGGTACATGGATTCGGAGGAGATGCTGGCTGCTAAGCCCGCCATAGCCGGCGCGTCCGCTGATCGAGAAACTCCAGTAACCGGAACACCGGGAGTTGCTGATGAAGCTCCTCAAGTTGTTTCGCCAGATCAGGTTACACTGACGAATAAAAACGTTGTCTTTCCGGCGGATGTGAAGCCAATGACGAAAAAACAGTACAGTGAGAAAGAAAAAGCACATCTCGACGGGGTGAAATTCACCGAAGCTGAAGAGAAGTACCTCACTCAATATCTAGTGTATATGGATAAAAAGAAGCGCGTTATTAACAGGGACCTGGAAGGAAATTCTTCAAGCGAGAACCAAGCGGATGCAAGAGCGAAGAAAGTAAAGCCAACTTCGGCTGAAAAGCAGCGGGGGGAAGTCAGCGATATCGTGGAAAAGTGCCTGAATTGGATAGAGGCAAAACTCAAAGCCGTTCCACAGTTCAAAGATGGTAAACTGATTGAATGTGGCAGTTTCTATGAGGGCACAAAGGTGGGCGATCCTCACGAGTTCGATTACCAATACATATTGGAACCGGAACCGACGGACTTCATGTACACGGCTGAGCTCGCTCAGTTGACGAAAACGAAGAGCACGAGCAGCAATTTGGAATCCAAGAGATTTTTCAAACTTTACAAACTCATCAAGGCAGAGAACGGACGGCCGGAAAGGAGAGGCGAGGAGATAAAAGCGGAGAAGGTTCACACGGATTTCCTCAACGCCATTGAGAAAATTCTGAAGGAACTCGCTGGGATGGAACAAGGGAACAACAGTCATGACGAACAACGACAACCGATGACCAAAAAAGCAGGCCCGGCTGTGAAGTTTGTGCTGGTGATCGACCATGGTGGGAAGAAAAGAGACGTGAAAGTGGACATCACAGTTGGATATAGAGCGAACCCAGACGACATCTTCAAAAAGGAAGATACCGAAAAGGAAGATACCAGAGTCAAGTTGCTACCCCGTGCAGAGACGCTTCATGAGCAGAAGGAGCTTTCTTGCCATTTCATCCCAGCTCACGATTTCTGGAAACTTTCCTTCACAGAAAATGAGAAGAACGCGATGAGGAAACTGTCTGCTGTCAAGTATAAAGGCGTTTGTTACCGGGCTACCAAGGTAAGGCTGGCACATTTTAGAACTCATTTTGAAATTGATCATGAACGCCCGGCCGACATCGCCGTGCCATCAGATCTGATTCCCTGGCATCCCTGTGGAATCACCAGGCACGTCTATATTTGCAGTTTGTCTTCGTAGCAAATACGGATTGCCACGCCGTAGTCTTCCCCCAGACAGAAGAAGGATGGATCAATTCTATGAATTTCCAAGGCAGCAAGCCAAGATGGCTGCTGTGCAAAATTGCATTCTACGTTGTGAGATACTTTTTCGATGTTTCACTTCTGACGAGACGAAAAGTATCTCTACTGTATGAAGAATACCGCCATCTTGGATAGACATTCATCCGCGTTAGGAGCACTACTTAATACGTACTGCGCATGCGTAGCAGCAACATAATATCATACTTTTCTTGATCTTATGTACGCATAAATCTATAGTTTTAAGTAATTCATATATACAATGATGAATTTTCAAAAAATATGCGTATATCGTGTAATTCTAGACACCATCACCTGGACACTATCCGGCGGACGAATGGGTTAGTAAATCGCCGGAACTGAGGACCCACTTCCGTTTCAAGATGGCGCGTATTGTTATACAGCCGAGTCGGACTCCCGACAAATCCCGAAGTACCCGAAGGAGGCCGAACGAGGCCGAGCCGAATGGCAAAATTGGTCTAGAGGTAACGCCTTCCCAGTTGTACCATATGTTTCGAGATTTATATCGGAATCTTCCCAACTTTTGAATATTCCAGATACTCCGCGATGTGGTAGATGTCCAGGACACCCTTGGTGACGGTATCCTCAGCTCGTATCCACTAAAGATAACCTACATGAAAAAAACACTTGATGACGGGAAAGAATGGACAAAGAAAGACGTCGGCCCCCAAGTTATTGACATCGTTCGTACTGTCGAGTCTGACGGCACCAAGCATAAGATTTATAACCTCTTCGTTAAAGATGACAACATCCAAGGCGAGTCTGACAAATCGTACCTCGAGAGCAGACGAATCCTGAACAAATTGAAGAGCATCTCGACCAGTTTCAAGCAGTACGCTTTGGTCAACTGCGTCATCTGGTTGGTGATGTTGCTGGCGTCGGCTGGATTGTTAGTCACGGAGATTGTAACCTGGGCTGACACGGACTGGAAGGACCTTCATCAAAATTGCATCGATAAGACCATTGGAGATCCCCCATTTCCTCTCGATCTACCATTTATGTTTGGATTCACGGCCTTGGTGACGATTCTTTTGCTTGCCAACTTGGCCGGTGTCTTCTTAGTCGTGGTGGTGACGAAGAAATGGAACAAGACCATTTTTAAGGTACTTCCCAACCTTCGATATATCTACCCCATCACTTTGGTGGCCTCCTCTGTCTTGGCGGTATTCGACGTATTTCTCATCATCGACTACAATGGTGACAAAACCTGCACCCGCCTTGGGAACCGGATCGTCATCGAGACAGTCGCAGGGATTAGTGTGTTTCTTACCCTGGTACCCGTCCTCCTGCTACTGATATCCTGTTTCAGCAGTGTCGCGTGCGACAGGGCATCGTGCAGGGGTTCCTGTTCCGGATATGAGGTCATCTTTTTTGAGTTTCCTTTCTGTCGTGAGAGACTGGAAAGTAAAACAAATAAACACTGTGTATGTAAGGGAAACAACCACTGTATATTTAAGGCATGCTGCGAAGCAAAGCGAGCTTCGACTAGAATGGAGGTAGCTTAGTCGTGATTCATACATTGTAAATAAACTAAAGCAGTTGGAATTGGAATCGGCCGACTCTGCCTCCCTGGCTCTGTCTATCATTGAACGCTATACCCAGACGTGAAAAAGATGTCTTGAGATGTCGGGTGCACCGCCGACTTGTTCTAATTTTCAACGACATCATTGACCCCGATTGATGGACGGTGGCAATTTGATCAATTTGCAATTGTCTGGTACTCTTTCGTACTTCTTTACATGCTTACGAGTGTTTTCAGAGCTGTAATATTTGTTCGGCTTATCTCAAGTTATCGATACGGTTTTCACTTCAATGGAGTCCGCCGCCTCTGTTTGCGGCGAGTCACTGGTGCGGTTTTCACAGGTTTTGAATCCTGCGATGGTTTAACAATACATGCGCGGATGGTGTGTTAACTATTCCAGTGTCTGTGAAAAAAATAGAACCGCTCGCTGCAAACTGTAGACCTTTCCACGCGGAGTCGGTTCTATCCGATTCGAGGCCAGTTCATACTTTCTGCACCAAAGGGAAGTATAGTACAGCTCGTATGGCTTTTCACGGTCAAAAAAGCAAGTGAAATACTAGCCTTGATACGGATCGAACCGACTCCCTGTGAACAGGGCCATCGGCGGGAAAGTGAAAACGGGGCATTGTTTTGTGGAATACAACAGTAGTCATCTCTTCAGTGTTTGTGGTGTCTGTGCTTTTAGATATACGAAATGCGTGGCGCTTGTGATTTTACGTTTTATTTTTTTTGTAAAAGGATGCACAATAGTTATGCTTTACCGAGTGAATTCTATATACATGTAGGCCGATTTTTTTCGTCTATACACCATTTTTTATCGCTGTCGATTCCCATAGTGCATGGCCTACCGTTATATTGGTATGGAGGCTGAGGTCGATCGTTCGTTTCAGCGCCTTAAATGGGGAGGTTTCGAAATCAAACGATAACCAAAACTTTACGACAACGTTATTTTTCATACTACACATTAACCAGATTTTGCATTGCATTTTCTGTACAAAAATAAAGTTGTCGTTAACGTTTACGTTTATCGTTTGATTTCGAAACCTCCCTATTTAGCCTGAATAGGCGTACGATTTGCTATGAAACTTCGTGCTGACAAAAATTCACAGGCTTAAAGCGAGCTTGCTTATGAATTGGTGCAAAAATAGATATTTATCTATTTTTGATTGGTGGTAGGCCTACTGAGGAAGTCATTATATACTCCAAATGGTGCCTCGTGGCTATGATATTTATTTGATGTATACATCATACGTGTACATGCATTTGAGATCATTGCAGCGATAATCGAATTTCCGTACTCTGCTTTTGCGAGGTCAGTATATACATGTACGCAATGCTATACATGGTGTTGGAGAGGAGCCTAATCACGGTGGAGCGTCGGAATAAAATTGTTTTCCGATGGTGGTGTATATTTTATTTTATTTTTTTTTATTACTCCTTGCTCGGAACTACCGAGACTGGCCACCGGGAGGTCTACATAACACATGAATTCAGCTCAATTTGGCCCGAATGAAAGCAGCACATATACTCTCCATCTTCCGCCAAATCTACTCAGTGGATACGGGAGTGAGTGAGTGGATGGGTCTGATTATAAACGAAGCGTAAAATACGTAGCCGCGGCGCCAGAAATGAAATGACAAACGAACAGTAGCGCCGCTGGAGTGGGGGAACCACTCTGCTGGACACGATCAGGACCCATGTTCCCGAAGCCGTCGTAAGGTTAACGATATCGTTACGCTATGCATTTTTCCAGTTTTAACGACATCGTTAACATAACGACAGCTTCGGGAACATCGGCCCAGATTCGTCATCTTACCGCAGTATCACATGAACGTCGACTGTGGTGAATTACTTTAGCCTACTTGGAGAAATTGTCGACTCGGCCTATATGTGATGTAAGTCTATTTCGTGAAAATTCATGTATACAACATTGTTGTAACACATTTTTGGGCCAGCTGGAGACGACCCATATTCTCTTTATTATTGACCCCGTTGTATCATCCAGTCATTCCATTGGCCACTTTTGCAACAACTTCCTGAATATTTCCTCGTATTGCATTGCACTTTCTCCGTCGCCTCATGAGTGACCGTAGTCGTTTTCACTGGCACTTTATTTAACAGTTGTATCAAGACAGCTAAGCAGATACGACAGGTACGTTGGCATTCTTTGCTCATCTGTAGGCCTAAGGTTAAGAATCCATTCACGCGAATTTCGAGCGGTGCGACGCCGCATCCTTTGTCGACGACCAACGCGACGGAAACAAACAATACTTTCGAGCGTCTGCCGCTCGAAAATCGCGTGAATGGGCAGCCAGCATAATACTGCATGCAGAGTTTCATATTTCTGAGAAACTTGGTTCTGAGGTCCTAGAGAGGTTCTACCCCGGGGGTTCTACAAGGTCTCTCAAGTTCCACTCACTGGACAAATCTCCTCGGTTGTGCTTCGATGAAGCACTGCTAGTCACATAGTTGGTTACCATTTGCTGTGGAACCTGTAAGAATCGTCTGCGGACGTGGCCTACTCTGTATCATTCGCTCTCATTTAGGGTGCGACATGTCGAATCAAGCTGAAGAGGTAGAGGATGTTGATCCTGAGGAGATGCTGGCTGCTAAGCCCATAGCCGGTGCATCTGCTGATCAAGCAACCCCAGAAAATGGAACACCGGAAGTTGCTGATGAAGCTCCTCGCGTTGCTTCGCCAGATCAGGTTACAATGACGGATGAAAACCAAGGCTTTCCGGAGAATGTGGTTCCGCTGACGGAGGCCCAGTACGCTGTTCAAGAAGAAGAACTTCTCAACGCGGTGACATTCACCAAAGCTGAAGAGAAGTACCTCACTCAATATCTGCTGTACATGGACAGGAAGAAGCGCGTTATTAACAGGAAGCAAGAAGAAGATGCAGGAGCGAAGAGAGTGACGAGTCGACCAACTGCGGGTGAAAAGCAGCGGAGGGAAGTCAGCGAAATCGTGGAAAGGTGCCTGGATTCGATCGAGAAAAAACTCAAAGCGGATCCACAGTTCAGAGATGGTGAACTGATTCCATGTGGTAGTTTCTTTGAGAACACAAAGGTGGGCGACCCTCACGAGTTCGATTACCAATACATATTGGACCCGAAAGACACCACGTACACGGCTGAGCTCGCTCAATTGACGAAAACAAAGAGCACGAGCAGCAATTTGGAATCCAAGAGATTTTTCAAACTTTACAAAGTCATCAAGACGGGGAACAGACAGCCGGTAAGGAAGGGCGAGGAGATAAAGGCAGAGACGGTTCACACGGAGTTCCTCGAGGCCATTAAGAAAATTCTGCAGGAACTAACCGGGACGGAACAACCGAAGACCAAAAAAGCAGGCCCGGCTGTGAAGTTCGTGCTAAAGATTGCCCACGATGGGAAGGAACGAGATGTGAAAGTGGACATCACAATTGGATACAGAGCGAGCCCAGACGATGCATTCTTTCAGGATATCGAGTTGCGCTCCTATGCAGGATTTCTTCGGGAGTTGAAGGATCTTCATTGTCACTTCATCCCAGCTCACGATTTCTGGAAACTTTCCTTCACAGAAAATGAGAAGAAAGTGATGACGGAAGTGTCTGCTGTCAATTATAAAGGCGTTTGTTACAGGGCTATCAAGGTAGGCATGATCTGTTTTGCAAGCGGGACATTAGTTTACACCATTTCCACCAGACTGAATGTGTGGAGCGTGCGCAAAAACTCCAAGGCATGAAACTGATCTGGACACAACGCCGTACAACAGATTTTCTTGCAGGCAGAGTTGCGCCCGGCAAAGTCTTCATGAATAATATGGCCCCTGCATTGAAACTTTCCCTACTTTGAATATTCCAGATACTTCGAGATGCAGTAGATGTGCAGGACACCCTTGGTGACGGTATCCTCAGCTCGTATCCAATCAAAATCACCCACATGAAGAAAACACTTCAGTCATTTTTGAGTCACGATGGCACTGGCAAATGGACAAAGGATGATGTCGGCCGCCGCGTTATTGACATCGTTCGTGCTGTCGAGTCTGACGGCACCAAGCATCAGATGCATAACATCTTCGTTCGAGATGATAACATCCAAGGCGAGTCTGACAAATCGTACCTCGAGAGCAGACGAATCCTGTACAAATTGAAGAGCATCTCGACCAGTTTCAAACGGTACGCTTTCGTCAACTGCGTCATCTGGTTGGTGATGTTGCTGGCGTCGGCTGGATTGTTAGTCACGGAGATTGTAATCTGGGCTGACACGGACTGGAAAGACCTTCATAAAAATTGCATCGATAAGAACGTCGAAGATCCCCCATTTCCTCTCGATCTACCATTTATGTTTGGATTCACGGCCTTGGTGACGATTCTTTTGCTTGCCAACTTGGCCGGTGTCTTCTTAGTCGTGGTGGTGACGAATAAATGGGAAAAGACCATTTTAAAGGTACTTCCCAACCTTCGATATATCTACGCCATCACTCTGGCCGCCTCCTCTGTCCTGGCGATATTCGACGTATTTCTCATCATCGACTACAATGATAACGAAACCTGCACCCGCCTTGGGAACCGGATCGTCATCGAGACAGTCGCAGGGGTTAGCGTATTTCTTATCCTGGTTCCCGTCTTCCTGCTACTGATATCCTGTGTCAGCAGTGCCGCGTACTTCAGGGCTTTGTGCACTGATTCCTGCTCCGGATATGACGTCATCTTTTTCGAGTTTCCTTGCTGTCGTGAGAGATATGAGACATTGGAAACTGAAGAGCCCGAGAAGAGCTTTGAAGAGGTACATCGCGAACGAATGGGATCTTTGGTGAGATTGTACCCAGTTGAAAACCTCAACACACTCACCAGCAAGTAATACACTCTATGCACAGATAGTCACATATTCCTGTAACTTACTAGAATTCAATTTACTACTTACCACTTACCACTTACCACTTACTACTTACTACTTACTACTTACTATTTACTAGTAATGCAATCGCTCGCCCTATTGGCGACGATCTCCTGGATAGTGAGCTGAACCCCGACCAGGTGTGATAGAATCTAATGCCCCACCCTCCTGATGTACCCCTGCATTGTTTGTCACAGGATTAAGGGTCTTCGCCTCTCTGGAGTCCAATTGAATGTATTGTTGGGGGACATCACATATATCGGAGGACATTTAATGTCCTCCGATATATGTGATGTCCTAGAGTCTTTTTCACCGGCCCTGAATCAACAAGTACCAACCGGTGCTGTCGTGGCTTTGGCAGCATTAATGGCTTTGGCAGCATTGTCTCTTTAATTGTATCTCTCAAGCTCATCCTTGGAGACCTCGGATGGCGCTAGCGGATCATGACGTCGTTTATTTGCTGTAAAGGTTTTCTATTCCTGAGTTTTTTGTATGCATGATTTGTTGCTCTATCTATATGCTTCTTTTTGTGTCTTTCCGAGAGTTCAGGTGTACCGTCGATCAGTGTTCCCCGTATTTCTGTGTTTTTCTTTCCCTCCTGACGGATTAAGCGGCAACTACCCAACAATGACCATTCTAGGCCGTGTCTATGGGGAACACTGAGCTACAGAAACACTCACAGATGTTACACCTGTAGTTGTTTGTTCGGCTGCCTACTATATTAGCCGTGGTTACACTACATAAAAAGTACCCGTGTTTTTCCAGACCCGTGTCAAACCCGTGTGTACGAAAGTCCCGGTTATTTCTGAATTGGCACACATTGTCGGAGGCGCGAAAACGACGTCATTTAAAGGCTGCGCCATCTGTCGCCGTGCGAAGAACTAACGAACACACGGGGATTTCGAAAAGCACGGCGAGATTGCCGTGTCTCAAAAACCCGCGTTTTTCAGACACGGGTTTCTTGAAGCCCGGCAATTCATAGGTGTGACCGCAAAAAAACGGGGATTTTATGTAGTGTAACCACGGCTAATGTCACTGTCCTCGGTCACTGGGCCATATAATAAAGACTAGCAAATGCTTTTACTTCAGATTTATACATTGCCTGATGCATTTGTATTGCACAATTCAAGAAAAAGCATTTACTATTATGACCCGCTGTCACGACATTGTAATCCCTTAGCTTGTCTCTTGTATCTTCCAAGCTTAGATGTAGGCCTAATCGCTGGCTGTTTGACTTTGTATTGCAGTAAAAGGTTGCGGTTAATTGGTGCTCTTTCTATACATATTCTTACCGACTTTTTTTCCAATCGTTATTTGTTCGTCTGTCGACAGTTTTTGTCTTATCGATTCCCACGTGTAGCTTTTGTAAATTGTCACCCGACTCATACTGTGATATATATTTTTCATTTACTCTTATATTCTTTGAATAAATCGTGTTCTGAATACACTACAGCAGGGACGGATCCAGGGGGGGGGGCGTGGGGACGTACGCCCCCTATTTTTGGCAGAGCAATGATTTTTTTAGCACGAAAAATTTAATCACATAAAAATTCTAATCAATATTTTGCTCTCAGATCTAATATTTTGCTCTCAGATGCCAGGAAAATGAACCGCTGAAATTGTCTAATTTTTCTGCGGGAGAGCCACCAGACCCCCCCCCCCNAGCTACGCCCCCCCCCCCTTTCTGTGAATCCTGGATCCAGCCCTGCTAGATTATCAGTAATACAATACTGAACTGTAGGCTTGGCATACTACCGTATATATCATTAGAGTGTATAGTAGGCCAATATTTGACGAAATTTTGTGTGAAATAAGATACACGTGTGTTCAAACAAACAAAATAGAACTTATTCAGTTTTCTGCGCTCTTTCCACATGAAACGGACAGGAGCGCCGCGGGGTGGAGCGGCAAAGACGAGAACCAGTCTAGATTTCATGGTAGCCATGATGACGTCATGAATCTTCCTGCAAGTGTGTGAATGACACTTTTGCACACAACCCCGACAATGGCGAAGTACTTGGAGAAGTTATCGACTATGCGGCGGGTAATCCGCGAAAACGGTGGGCTCGTGCAGTCGCTGCTTGTTCTCTACAGGTTAGTTTCTTTGTACACTGTATTCTGATTCCCCTGACCCGCACTGCGCGTTGTACCTGTGAGCTGAGCCTTGCAAAAAACATGTAGGCCTAGGCTACGGTAGGAGGCCTAGGGGCCTAGTCATGCTAGTAGCTGAGTAGGCCCTAGTGCCTATAGGCTAGCTACCCATGCCCATAGGCCTACCGGTACCCATCAGCAGGAACCTAACCATGCTAACCTGTCCTAGGCCTAGCTGTTCTGTAGCCTAGCCAGGCCTATCAGCAGATCAGTGTAGGCCTGCCTATCGTTGAAGCAGAAGGCCCCAAAATGAAAAAGTGACGCGGAGCGCCCCCCCCCCTCTTGTGTTGCACATCACTCCCAGTGTATGTAGGCCTACGCCGCCTACCGGTAGGCCTACTCAACTAACACTTTTTTCATAAGCACCTTTCAGCTGGTAACAGCAATTCTGAATCCCCACCCCTTTTGGCTGGGTACTTTTCAATCCTCACCCCCTAAACGGGTACTCTGCAATCCCCATCCCTGCTAATGGCTGGGTAATTTGATGCGTGGGGAAAGACGTTTCAAAGGGCTTTTTGCGGGACACATGGACCACACTAAGGCAGGGGAGGGCTTAAGGCGGGGAAGCGTGTCTTTTTATGTATTCCCGTGGGCTTTCTGCGGGGTGATGGGTGAAATAGGGGGGCTTATTCAGCCCAGTGCGGGACCCGCCGTTGCACTAGTGAGAAGTAAAGTATACAGGGGTCAAAACATCCTTCTTTCAGGACCGATGATCTGAGGTCGGGCAAGCTTGTGGGAGAGGATAAATATGGGAACAAATATTATGAAAATAATGAATTCTTCATTGGTAAGTTACAAGCAGCAAGTAA
Source organism: Notospermus geniculatus (assembly GCA_002633025.1). Lineage (NCBI taxonomy): Eukaryota > Metazoa > Nemertea > Pilidiophora > Heteronemertea > Lineidae > Notospermus > Notospermus geniculatus. The sequence goes on from NMRB01000082.1 coordinate 190,219, forward strand.
AACTTTATACTTGGCTCTCAAAGCAATATTTTCAGGGGGAGATTGAGAATATTTCGTTCCACAATCAAGTCGACTTCTATATTGACTTTGGTATTACAGGTCGTAATCGATGGGTGAAATATTCAGACTCAGTGGGCATGGATTATGATGGTAGCCAAATTCCATCAGAATGGTAAGAAATGAATGAATTATTTTGACTTCCATGTTTGGCCTGCTGTGACAGTGCCAGTCCTCTTCAATGCACAAAGTGTCACCATCTGTCATTTTGTCCACTGTAGTGCTGCTGTTAGCTCTAATCAAGCATTTGGCCGCTAGGTTGAATATAGATTGCATGAAAAACTAAAGAGGACTCTGCTGCTCATAGTTTCTACTGACAACGTCTCTCTTTGCAGGCATGGCTGGTTGCATTATAACACAGATAAGACACCTGAGTGGAACGACCCCCAGTGACTGAACGGTGGATGTGCGACCATGTAGAAAATTTCACTGGGACTAATGAGGAATATGTACCATATTCTACAACTAGGCCAAAGATTGAATCCTGGGTGCCGCCAAAGAAATAACAACTCGGAAGTTAAGATTGTGACAGCAAGAACTTGTACATATGTATTGAATAGTATGAAATCCAAGCAAATGCTTTATTTCCTTTCTGCTGTACAAATGGTTAGTGAAGTAAAAGCAGCCATTTACTGGACGTATGATCCACCATTGACTTGTTATGTGTGGAGTTTACTAACATTGTGTGCTGCAGGTTGAGTGGACTTGTAAAAAGTTGACTCATTAAAGTTGATGAATATATTGTTTTCTAGTGTTGAAGTGGTGTGAATATTAAAAATAAAGTCTGGCCATTAAAGTTTTTTTTTGTTATTGCTTGCCAGAGAATGTTTAACTGTCCATACTAGTATACTTAGTATTGCTCAGGTTATGTGTGATTCTTTGTTCATAATACATGCATACTGCACCAAACTGAGGCTTCAGATAAGGGGAAAAGTGGCATTGAAGTACTCAACTGATTTCTGGATGGGAATATTTTTATTTTCTAGAGTGGTATAAAATATTTCCTCAGGAACTTTCCATACTCGTTGACTGGATGGAAGAGTCGCACCAAGTATTATCTGAAGGCCTGTTATACCATCACATCGTTTTCTCTTTCTGAAGCCATTTTATACAAAGACATAAAACACGAACTGCAGTGATTAATAGTCTGGACTTCTTGTTCTCTTCAAATGAGTGCACTTTTATTTCAGGTATTCATGACATCATATCATGGGGTTGTTCAGCTAACGGTGTTGAAAAATGGCGTTCACATATAATACTATTTACGTTGGGAAATATGGTTGTCCAAGGTACAGAAAAGCACAAAATTGACACACAAAATGATAATAAACAAGAAGTCAATCTCCAGAATTCACGAATTTTCGACCCCAACCGGGGTCTTTTTCAAGTGGAACTTTACAATCTGAAACTCTAGAAAAGACTGAAATATGGTTGTCCATTTTCAAAACGGTCTGTTTCGTTTCCTCGTGTTGGTTGTTGGTTGGTGGTGTTTTTTTGTCAACATGTGTCTTGGTGTTGCGCCAGCAGCCTTATCTTGGTCACGCTCTGAGAAAATAAGGTATATAGAGTATTTCTACGTCTAGTCTACGTTTGTGTGTTCGCAGGACCGCTCTTTTTAGTCCTGTGTTTAAATGTCACTGAATCATTTCTTGACCGCAGAAGCGAGAATACTGCGGACAATTTCACGTTATCGACTGTAAAGGTGGTGATCTAATTGAGACGGTGCTGTGCTCTAATTGAGACCGAGTTGGCTCTCACGTGTATCCCAGGCCCCCCAAGACCGTTACCGCTGTTGTAGCCATCTACCCTAGCTTAACATGTTTAAGACGTGGAAATATCCTACATTAGAGTGAGAGGGTGAAGGCTCTTGGAGTGGCATGGTAAAATCCATTGACTTGCTAAATTCTGTTAACATTGCCGCTTCCACAATGAGCGCATTTCGTTTGCATATGGCAATTCTCGAAAATCAATTCAATGAATGGTACCTGATTTAATTAGCGTTGCAGGTGTTTGGGTTTAGTCATTGATTTTCGGCGATTTCAAGTGTGAGATTGGATGAGATGTGGCATCTTTGTCAATTTCATCCTGATAGTCAGCAAGACAAGACATAATACCAAGATCCTTCCTATAGGGGTAACTTGAATAAAGACAAAGGTAGGATTTATATTCTATATCATAGGCATGAGGTCAAAAAATGGACGATGGTTGTTGGTGAAGTCGGTTAGGCCTATAAGTATTTGGTGTTGGTCAAGACCGGGAACTTCATAGTTTTCATCAAAGCGGTGATTAACTCGATGACTTTAGACCCATGCTTCTGTGAAAATCAGCTGAGCGCAAGGCCCACGGGCCTCTTGTTGCCAAATCGGTTCGTGGTTGGGTCAACCTGCAAATGACATAAACGTGAAATCCATCGTATTTTGGTTCCTTTGGTTCCATTTTCTCTGCACCAGAGCAAGGTTCATTATGCGCGGCTAAAATGGATGACGTGTCTTTCATTGACAGATCACACCATTTTAAGGAATGAAGGTCCTTTTCTCGGCATGTATAATTTTTGGCGCATTCATTGCACCCAACGACGTCGATGGTAGGTGCAGGTTCGATTTTTTCGAACAAAAACCGATTCCGATTTTATAACAAACGTGCAACGGCAGATTGGCATTCCCACCAAAAATAAACAGGACGCGGAGGTCCGATTAGCATTGGTAGAGAGATCGCATTGATTTCGTTCTCTCAAACTGCCGTTGAGTTGGTGGGGCCTACTCGTCCTGTCGCTGTTGGACAGATGACCTTCCGAAATTTTATTTTTGTCCGCCAGAAAACGTCACATCGTTGAAACTCTCCTCATTGTTCTGTATCTATTTCATGAAGCTATTTCCTTGACCGCGTGTGAGGGTAACACGGCGAACCTTAGCTGCCCTGCTGGTAACTTTGTCGTGATAACTTCGGCTTCGTATGGACGGAGGAACAGCAGCACATGCCGGGGTGGAATACTCTGGAGCACGGACTGCCATGCAAAAGATGAGATCTCTGTTGCGAGGAATAGCTGTTACCGAAAAAATTCTTGCAGCGTGAAGGCTTCTAATGATTTATTTGGTGATCCATGCGTGGGGACCAAGAAGTACTTGAAAGTGAGCTACAAATGCACTAAGGGTAAGCGATCCATAAAAGAATCAAGATCAAATTTACAGAGTGTTGAGCAACACCGGAACTTCTGGTTTTTATCGCCGTGCATCCCCATGGCCGATGTGTTGCCGTTAAGTATAGAACCTGATTTAGAACGTTAAAATCCAGGCATCGTTGAAATTTCGGGAGGTATTTTTAACAAAAATTTTTTTTTTCAGCCACCCGTAAATAAAATCCAGGGAAGTCCGCCACATTCTCTGCTACAGGAAGAGTTCTAAGGCAGAGAAACAATAACAAGGCAAATAAACAACAATACATGTAAATTGTCTCCTCTCAAAAATGCCGTACATGTACATGTATTTTGAATTATTCTTTAATTGAACTCCCTATACCGTGATATCGGGAACGAGGCGGTACATCTGTACCGACTCTGGATTCGTGTCATTTGCCATTATCATATTCCCCACCCTGTCAATATCGAAAACTTTCCACATCTTCACACTTTTCATATACCGAATCTGAAATTTACGTCGTACGAATGTAACGTTACCGTTGCAGTCGAATTGGAGAGCTTTGATTACTGCGCCCACCGACTGGGCATTCGACATGAAAAGAATTCGTCTAGTAAGCGTATCGAATGTTTTCGCCCCAGATGGGAACAGGTCAAGTGGGAATGCATCCCCTTCGAACATCTTTTTAAACTCACGTGATCTCCCCATCCGTATGAAAAGATGGTACCGCCATCCACCGGTAACTCTTAATCCAACGACAAGGATGATGACATTGCCATGATTAAAAACACTCACGATGCATCCCTGAAATAATTGAAGTTTTGAAGTCTTATACAGTGTTTTCAATTGAGACTGTATCAGTCGACCTTTTACTTTAAAGAAACGGACAATGACGAAAATATAATATCCTTTATAACCAGATTGAACAATGTCAGTAAATACAACGATCGCCAGTCCTTCCATGTCGTCGGAAGGTTCAAACACGAAGTGTACCGAGAAGTCGTTGCGTCGATTACCCTCGCACGGCAGCGACCGGCAAAAGTTTCCGATGCTCGCCAGGAACCCTCCAAACATGGAATACACCTTCCACGCGCCACAACGCTTACCTCGACAAGACGGGCTGTCAAACTTCTGAAATCCATACATGAAGCCATGATTAAATCCAATGTCTGTGATTTTCTTATTTATCTTGAAACCATACATGATCTGATAGGATGCGCGAAAATTATATTTGTAAATTAAGCCAATCAGATTGTTCCTCGAATGGCTTATTAGCATCCACAAACGATTGAAGATGGTTATAAAGCCAACAGGACTCCTCAAAATTGCCATATCAGTGTAGTGAATCAATGTACCCGTCTTCTGCTCTGAAAATATGAACCGTCCGAGTCGAGGTATGAAATGAATGCGAGGTTACCCCAGTTTTTTCAGCATATTGCGCGCGGTCCACAAGGCCCCCAGCTTCCCGCAGTTTTGGGGGAATTAATGGTGTGTATTCCAGATCTGTAGGCCTAGTCATGTGGAACATTTTAGCAAAACAACCGAATTTGGTTCACGAAAGGAAATGGGTGAACGGTAATAGGCCTATCGAGGAAACCGCCGAAGTGACGAGATTACGTTAATAATGACCATACATTAGGGAGGTTTCGAAATCAAACGATAAACGTAAACGTTAACGACAACGTTATTTTCGTACCGAAAATGCAATATAAAATATGTTTAATGTGTAGTATGAAAAACAACGTTGTCGTAAAGTTTATGTTTATCATTTGATTTCGAAACCTCCGTATTGTATGTTACTTTACCTACGATAATAAATAGGAAGTCAACTTCCACAATTCCGCAAATTTTTGACCCCAACCGGGGTCTTCCTTTTCTGGTTTCTCCAACTGAAAAGTGCCTGAGGGAGACCCCGGTTGGGGTCGAAAATTTGCGAAATTATTGTGGAAGTTGACTTCCTATTTATTATCATCCGTTGTGTCGACTTTTGTGCGTTCTCTTTCTTTGGATTACTTTACCTACGAAATCCTTCTCAGCATCAATAGAAAACAGCGCTGAATGACCGATTTACCATCGTGCGAGATCCGCCCCAGTCATTTGATTGAGTATTCATTTACTGACATTGCTGCCACCTGTGACGATTGATATCTGGGGACTCAACAGTACCGGTTATCTGTACACGTTCAGTCACGTGGATGTGGAAATATGTTAACCGGCACTCCCATAATATTGGTTGATGGCGTCTTGCTTTCTAATGCGGGTGATCCACTGACTTGACGACGAGTTTACGATCAGTTGGCCCGTCGTGAACAAGTCGCCAACTCGTCGTAAACTAGTCGCAAAGTCGGTGGATCACCCGCATTAGGTTCTAAAACGCCTGATTTTTGGATGGAAACGAGGTCAGAGCGTTTGAAGATCACCTCGCGTTCCCATTGACGCTGTCTGCTGGTCGTGCCGCTTGGCGTCAGTGAGAAACGTAGGCAAATCACACGCGACTCGTTAAATTCGACAGGTTGCAGAAAATAGCCGCCCAACCCCTCCGTCCATATCCTGAAACTACTCGCCATAGCCGATTAAAACTGAAACTGGAGGGTCCACGTACGTGAAATAGCCTATCGGTGATACCATTCCTTTATGGTGATACCAAATGTCTTCCTCAACATAAGGCAGATCGTGTACACACACTGTGAAACGCTTATGCACAGCAAGGCTTTCATATGCCGTTGCTCCACACAGACGAAAAACAGCATGTCCACGCTCCGTGAACTCGCGGTGATTCCTTCAAATGATTTGAATGTGAAACTGTACCATCAACATAAATACCGGTCTTAGCAGACCCCCCCCCCACCGAATATAGAATAGAATACCCCTCAAATACGACAATCTTGTTTGACGAGGGGGACAGGACAGACGACAACTTCTGTTGGGTAGGCCTAATTAATAGTCCTACCCCATTATCAAAACAGAGCCACCGTCAGCGATGTTACATACTTCAACAAAACTCTGTTGGTAACTGTCACGTGACAGCTAGTTTCATCCAATAGCATTCACTTTTTCGACTTTTAAAAATCAGCCGATCAAATCGGCGGATTAAAACAAAACATCGCAACTCGCTCACCTCTTTAATCATCAGTTTGGAACCTTCCGGTAGAGGGCGTGGTTTCTTCTTCCGGCATATCGTCCTGCTCACGTGCAGCCAGCAAATACGAGATCTCGGATCAAACACGAAAGCGAGACAATCTCTTGAAAAACATGTTGCGCAGCAGAATATGGCGGTGGGGACAACGCCAACAGCAACATAAATGCTGACGTCAAAACTGGTTGCATTTACTCTTTTGTGTATTGTATTCAAGTAGATCGGAATGTACGCGCATGGAAGTTTGTCTATTCCATTTTTACTTGGGTGTTTGCATGTCAACATCTCTCGTGACGTGTTTTGCGGCAGTTTCATTTGCACGTTTGGGCTTATTTGGCCACTTTTCTTCTTGACCGTTGAGAAACCAATCTTGGTGAACCAGAGTTTTTTTCATCTACAAACTAACTGTACGGCATAGGCCTAGTGTTGGAAGTTGCAAAAAACACCTCGTTTCTGAAGACATCTCTTAGAAACGAGAACTTTTCTTGTCGGCAAACCAACATGTGATTGGTCGCGAAATACGAATTTCCCCACCAGATAAAAGTGTGCATGCGCGAGATTCAAGATAACAAGATGGCGTGACGTCATGTTGATGTCATCACAAAATTCTGCGCGCCCTTTCTTCCAGTTTCCCCAAACAAAATCTGAATCTTTTAATCTAGCAGAGAATAGGATCGAGAGAAGAGTAAGGCATGAGACTGGATAGAGACGCCGGACGGCGGCAAGGAACTGACTCGACATCCCGGCTGGGTTGAAAACCATCTGTCGTTCGATTAAAGAACACGTCTTAAAGGGGTTGGTGCGATGCTTAATAGCAACCTCACACTGCAGTCGTTCACCCACGCGTTTCACTTAACTGGCGTCAGTTCCACCTTGGCGTTAACTCAGTTTCACTCGGTTTACACAAATAGGGGTAACGCCAAGATAAACTCAACGTCAAGTTAGCAATCTCTCCGACGCTTTGATTGGTCAGTCTCAAGGCTCAACAGTCTCTCCTACGCTCTGATTGGAGTCAGTTTGATCTCGCATGTCGTCCAGTTGGACGTGTGTACGTCCAACGGTCGGAGGATCATATGGTCGTATTGTATTCACAGGAATGTCTTGAGTTCATACAATGGGGTTCGACAGAGAAGAGTCTGGCTGAGGAAAACTAGACCTACTTTCTTCCTATAGCTATTCCAATGCTGTAGGCTGATTCCCTTCAGTTACCCCCGGACGCTCACCACAATGTTAATACACGTTTTCTTTACTCCTCGTACAGGCAGCATTTGCTCCATTCGTCCAAAAAGCCCAAATAGTTTGCTGTCATCCCCATTCATAACGTAGCATATATCACCAGGAACCTCATCATCCCCGAGGGCTGAGGCATTGATATTACTATGCAAATCGATTCGTGAATTTTCAAGGTCAGCTGTCTGTTTTGTTTAATCCGCATACAGTCCATCATCATTATATCATTGTAATTGTTTGTTAAGATGATGAATATCTGGCGATATCGATTATGCCGTTTTCCACAATGTCATATACCAACCTATCATGTTCTCGTGGTGCAATGATAACAAAACACATTATTCTTTAGTTTTTGTAATTCTACTGTTTATTAATTTTCATGTTATTTATTCGCACTATTTGGTCATCTTCTCAATATTGTCATATTCACATAAATTTTATTTGCATACATAGTATACCTAGTTTTCCTCTTAGTAACTGTGAAGACCGCCAGTGACGTCATCACTTTACTGGCGGGAGATTTTTCTACACAAATCACATACATGTATTATAATGCGTCTCATTAATATTAATGACTCTCGCAGGTAATGTAATCTACAATGCATTTTTACATTTCTTAATTTGGCTAATAAGCCTCGCCGGGCGAAATTGTACTTCAAGGCACTGTACTTTGTACAGGTCGTTCCAGTAATCAGAATTACAATCTTCGACATCGAGTAATTTCAAATAATATCTACATGCGGCTCAGACCATATCAACTGAACACAGAGTAGATAAGGTGCCATGGTCATAAGTGATGATAAAAAGCAAATTTTCACCAAGGTTCATACACCCAAGGAGTTCCATTGTTATTGTTTACTGTGTAAAGTACATTATACACGTATTGCTAGAATTGCTGTCTACTGGGATATCGAAAAAGTACCACAGAACCTCTCTATTAAAGCACCACGGTATTGCAACTTTCTGTCGACAGCCGGCGCCACCGGCACCACGCTCCAATACTGTAGTTAAGCCTTTCGCCCCAGTGTTGGAGAATGTATGATTGCACTACAATGCACGTAGTAGCATGCGTAGTTTACCAAGTCGTCAATAGAGGTCTCCCTTAACGCGGGTAGGTGTAACGCAGGATTGGGAAGCAATACTGTGGTCCTTTAAGGACATCCTTGTCGCTGATGTCCCTAAAAAGTGACTGTCCGAATTTCATTGGTCATGACCACAACAGAATGGATTCAAATTTGGTATCCAGAAGGTTCTGGTAAACAGAGGTTCATCTATTGTAGGCCTAATCAAAGTTGGTATAAAGGCCTAGGGGTCTGCTTTATCAATTCTAAGTAAAAGGCATACACAGATAGTTGATTGAATTTAGATACCACGAGGTTACCTTAACATTTCAGTGACCTTGCCGACGAACCTCTCCACGGCAGGTCACGATGCATAGAACATTACTTATGGCCATGGCATTACAAAATGTACAATATTTCTCAATCGATATGTCATTTGAAATATCATGATATATACATTTGACTAGACGCTATTTTGGCACTTTAATACCTTCCAAAAGTGAAGACCACCTAAATATATTGCAAAATCACACATTATTGGTAAACTACTCTAGACTACACTCATTCTTTGGAACATCATTTATACCATCCTCCTACAGCAGGGCTTTGGTCGCGTTCCTCTTCATACACTCCACACAAAGCCCTGCTGAAATTGGGCCTCCCAGGCAAGCAGAGGCGGTCAGAAAACCATTGCCCAATCAGAATGCAGCGTTTTCAGGGTGTCAATATTAAATAATTATGACTCATAATAACAATCAAAAATAATAAGAATCTTTCCTATACACAGGAAGAACCTCTGTGATAAAATTCAGTCAATTTTGGAAAGATGTAAGTGATTTGTAAAGGATAAAACTTTAAAATCAAACTGGGTAAAACCACGAAATTTGTACTTCTCCAGTCATCCTTAAAACACAGGGAGTGCAACAGGAGTATGGAACAGCCACATCAGATTCACTGGACGTTGTATTTCAGCAGGGGTTTGTGAGCGGATGAAGAGTAGCGAGTTAAAAACCCCTGCTGTGGGAGGATGCATTTATACACACACAGAATAATGACATGATGACAAAATGATTCATTTGTTCATACTCAGATCACCTTATTCCCAATTCATTTGCCATGGCAGGAACTTACAGTGCAGTGCAGACCCCTGTGTTACGTTTTGCCAATATTCAAGTTGTAGACCTAATACGGAGAAGGTTGATGAAAACCTGCTACCTTATTAGGCCCTCGTTGGACAATCATGCGCCGGTCCGTAAATTTCCACGTGCTTGAGCCATACGGATGGTCTGGTGGAAACCGTAAGGAAACAAAAAGTGGTGAATTGTCGATTGAAAGCCAACTCGCACGAGGAAACTCTCACGAAGAGTTTGAGAGGATCCTTGTCTGCCATGGTTGTGCAAGGGATGGTCAAGTTGCCAATCAGTGCAACTGACCTGTAAGCTTTGTTGGTCAGCATCTACATGCAGGCTATATATTTTATGATGACTGTAACCACAAGCATGAACAAATAAAAGCTGCTATCAACAAGGTATCTCTTATACCGGTATCTGTACACTAAACTACCGACGATATCCTATCTAACTACTTGCATATAAATTTACACGTTAATACATATTTCGATATTGTGTCAAACATTCACTTGTATAATGACTGAATTAAGCTGGTAAAAGCCTCGATTATCATATAATTTGAAATTTGAATTTGTTGACGATCTGGTTGAGTTTTGGAGCTTGAGCTTCACAATCATGGATTCATGAACTGACAAAAAGAATATAATATAGTCAGAAAAAATGGGAGGAAAATTGAATTTGACATCGTTAAAACTCGGAATTACATTTTTTAGACAACATGAATGCAACATGAAGTACCGGTAGGCCCTATTCATTCTTTGATGTCATTATTTTCATAATGCTACCAACAACTGAAATCCACCGAGAAAATTGTCATGAGTAAGTCGGAGATGCAACATCTGTGGACTTCCTCGGTTTGATCCTTCGAGTAGGTAGATGGCTGTGAAGGACACTGGTGAGGATGGACTTCATCGGTCCGATAGGAAATGATGTCATGTTTCTACCCTACTTCATGTAGATGTAGATGTACAAGTACAGACAAACCACATAGTCAATGACGATCGATCTTGCTGTTGCCTTGGTGGTACATGTAGCCTATGTGGACGACGTCACATAATTATCTACCTCTAACTACAATAGCCATAATAAAATATCATCCGATGACACTATAGAGCCATTAGACAGGCCTCTAATGAATGTACACATATATGACGAACAAAATGACCGTCCTCTCAAGAAGACAACGGCAGCGAAATGTTTTGAAGATATGGCTAATATCTAAAAGGCCAAGAGAAAGAATTGTGTGGACTGGATCTCCCCACAACTGCAAAGTGCAGTGAATTCACTGCAGGAGACTGGTCAGTTTTCGGCCACCGTGAAGCTTGAAAATGCCATCACAGATTGTCTCAAACTTCCTTTAGCTTTAAACTGTATCGTAATATCATTGACTGTGTTAGTCGAAAGCATTAGTGTTGTTGTAGTATGTCAAATAAGCTGACATTACGTAAGCGAATTTAGAAAATTTGTTCATCAGATTTTAAAATTACATTGCGTCATACAGTTCAATGGATGCATTAGCTTGGCATAAATGTTGATTTGTCTCAGACAAATCAACATTTCTGCCAAGCTAATGGGTCAAATTTGCGCTTTTTCACGTCTTTATTCAAAGAAATCTCTTTTTGTATCCGTCCTTAGTATGATTAGTAGAGGTTTGAATTCGTACGTTTCCCTCTCAGAACAGGACGATGACTAGTCGGTGGTTAAGTTGTCTCGATGGGAAGTTCGTGATCACAAAATTGTTTTAGCTGGAAGAAGCAACAAAACCAAGAATGCCATGATACATCGCAAATTAATTCCGTTAGAATTTGGTCAAAACATATGTTGAGGTCTATATAGAAAATCACAGAACATTGTTCACAACCTTTTATAGCTTACCCATTTAAAAACAATATTTTTGAGTGCGTCGTGGTGTCATGAGTTATCCGTGGTGGCTCTGTCCGCCAGATGGTTGATGAACACTTCACGAACACTTCAAGAGAGCGCTTTAATCTGTGACTTCCTCAAAGCAGGAGCCGCAGCTCACGTGCAAGCAGCATAGAATTTCGACACATTCTGCCAAAGCGGGGTGTAGCAAATGCTTGAACACTTAAGACTCAGACAAATCAACATTTCTGCCAAGCTAATGGGTCAAATTTGCGCTTTTTCACGTCTTTATTCAAAGAAATCTCTTTTTGTATCCGTCCTTAGTATGATTAGTAGAAGTTTGAATTCGTACGTTTCCCTCTCAGAACAGGACGATGACTAGTCGGTGGTTAAGTTGTCTCGATGGGAAGTTCGTGATCACAAAATTGTTTTAGCTGGAAGAAGCAACAAAACCAAGAATGCCATAATACATCGCAAATTAATTCCGTTAGAATTTGGTCAAAACATATGTTGAGGTCTATATAGAAAATCACAGAACATTGTTCACAACCTTTTATAGCTTACCCATTTAAAAATATTATTTTTGAGTGCGTCGTGGTGTCATGAGTTATCCGTGCTGGCTCTGTCCGCCAGATGGTTGATGAACACTTCACGAACACTTCAAGAGAGCGCTTTAATCTGTGACTTTCTCAAAGCAGGAGCCGCAGCTCACGTGCAAGCAGCATAGAATTTCGACACATTCTGCCAAAGCGGGGTGTAGCAAATGCTTGAACACTTAAGTTTGAGTTAAAAGACATTTCACTGGCATTACCCCAGTAATGAAAAGTCGATGATGATAGCCTATATACAATCCAGGATATTACAATGATAAGCAGAGGAACACAGCCCAGCAAAGGATAACAACCGAAGATGGAACGCCATCCGTCATACCAATCCAAAGATATTCAAACGACCAAATGGATGAACAGCTGAAGCTTAGGTGGCCTTTATCACAAACAGCAACAACAACATTATACTTACATTTCACCACCTTGTGCATCTAAAGATTAAGATCTATTCTACATGGTGTTGATACAAGACGTGCAAGCATTCTAGGAAAGAGTGAGGTACTTTCTACTGAACTAGGCAACTATACTATCTTAGAAAATTGTCAACATGATCTTCATGATGTTTAGGGCCTATATAGCTAGCCACAGCAGAAGCACATTTTCTTTCTCGAGTCTAGTTGACAAAGTTGTTGCAAAAGGTAGACGCTACTCATCGTTTCGACAGCCGCCGCCATCTTGGTTTTGCGGAGATTCATGCGCGCCCATTTATCAGACAAGCCAAAGCGTGTGATTGGTCCAAAATCAGGTCATTTGAATAAAAAGAAGTCCCGTAGCTAACAAAGATGGCAGAGGGAAGTCCAAACGATGAACTCGTTCAATGTAGACGCCGATCTCCTGATTTTTTTCGCACTATATCGCACGATATTTTCTGGAGAGCTAATGATCTCATAATCAAGCTCATCCAGCCCTGGTGCGTGGGTCATCCAGCCAAGGTACTAGTAAGTGGTGTTTATCTACGTGAAGCCCATCCAAAACAGGTGAGGTGAGGAGTGTAAAATAAGGGAAATAACTGCGGTTTAGTGTTGTCATGAGGGGACTTCCCCTTTCCTTTTCCTTATGTTTCCAGACGGGCCTCCGGCGAACTGGTGCCTGCAAGGGACTAATCTACACAGCAAAGAAGGGTTACAACTAAGAGAAAGAAGGAAATAACTCTAGCCGAGTCTAATCACCTTTTCAAGAAAATGTGAAACGATATTTACATGTCTCCAAATATTCCAGCGAAGGTTTTACGAAGGTTCTTCATCGTGTCATCCTCTTCGCCGCCCTCCTTGCCCTGTTGTGGTCTCATTGGAGGCTGGTTTGGTGCTTTTGGTTGGTCCATGTTGCTCAGTTGTTTTACGGGTGGGTGAGGACCACCAGTTGTTGGCTGTTGGTTCGGTGGCGCTGCGGCGTTCGCTTGTGGGGCTGCTTGTCCTGCTGGTTGGGGAGGTTTGCTGCGGAAGAGAATTACCCCAAATATTTTGAAAAAATCTATTAGATGTCGTCCTGGTTATCAGTGTCATACAGACCACAATTACAGACTTTTTACTTTCACCATCACATCAAAACTCTGAACAAAAATGATCACACCACTTCGTGTTACGGCATCTGTTAAGAAAAAAAGTCAGAAATGGTGGTGGATAATGCTGTTAGTGTTGCCAGCAACACTGTGGTTGGCATAAGATGATCTGAAAGTAAAAAGTGCGATAAACTGGATTGCAGGATCTCTAAGACTGCTTGGTGAGATATGGGTCAAGTCTTTCTACATGTAAGCAATTGTGATTGTATTGAACTGAAAAAATGAGTGAATTGAAAAAGACGCTGGTCAATACAAGGTGCAAGGAACCCTTTATATTTGACATAGCGTCCACAGAGTGGATCACAAGGTCATGATCTAAAAGGGTAAAAGTGTGCTGAAATTTGCGTCAACATATAGCACGAATCAGCTGCAATCTCTTGTTTGTTGCATAAGCTAGAAAAAAAGACGATGAATCATTGAGAGAAGAGATTAAAAAATGGTTGATATCATCCTAGTGCATCATGGTGTAAGAAAAAGACAAAATTTAAATTGATGAATTCATAAAAGATTAGCGAACTGGAGCAACTGATGCCGACGATAGCAGTATATGAATGATCTAAACTACAAGGGTGCAAAATGTTGAACTCCTTGTGGTTCAGAAAGGGTAGCCAGCCACAGACAACATAGAATAGAACGACGGTAGTGCAGAAGGCAGATCTTCAACAGGTTCACGTAGATGTCCTCCAAAAATTATTATTTCTGTGCTTTTGTTTTTAATAAAAATTAAGAAAATCTTGTGAAAAAAAGATCAAAGAACACCTCCCATATTGTAAGAAAAAGAAAATTCCACTGAAGCAGGGTAGGACTGACCTCTGCAATCATGGAAGTAAATGATAATTCACACTGCACACCAACTTACATCCATCTATTAGAAGTAACGGCAGTGTTGTTGCCCATAGAACTCGATCGCATATGGCCGGGTCTAGACAATAAAAAATGATCGTGTGAGAAGATCTCATATGGCACGACAATTCTTGCAAAATGAGGTTGTCCACTGTCGTCTTATGAAGTACACAACACAGTAACCCTCGTCTGGGCTGCCAGATTGAAATTATCCAACACGAATGTAAAAGCAATGGAGGCTGGTCACAAAGTTTACATGAAGCGCAGACGTTACTGACACTGTAATACGAGACATGTAGCTTGAGAAGCATTGAAAGGACTGTCAAAAATCTGTCGAATCATGTTTGAGTATTCACAGGAAGTGGGTTCTGCAAATGAAAATCACCAGCTCTGTCGCACGCCCAAGGCTCCGCTGAGAGCAATAATTGACTATGACAGCAAACTTTCGATAGAAAACTGTCACGTGGAGCGGCGCCTTAAATGTGAACATACAGATATTTCCAATGGGTGATTAAAAGTTCCGACCCGTGTCAACTAATATAGGCTATAGGATCACACATTTCATTCAGCATGCAGGCTTTGTGAGGCATTGTGTTGATCATGCATTTGGTGCATACATATTGCATGAAAACCCTTGATGTTATGCGTGTTATCATTGTCTTTTTGCCTTGGAAGTAGCACATCGCACACTGTCAACAAGGCTTCCCAACTGAGACCATCTTGGCGAGTCAAAAAGTCGCTGCAAGGAATCAACGGCTTCAAGGTTCTGAGCACAGTGGGTCACTCTTGAGTGAAGCATTGGGGTAGACAGGCCACCGTGGTTTTGAGAAGTAAATACCACATGCCGATGGTTTGGAATTGAACTCACACACACAACAGTCCAGAAGCTGAAGCCTCTCAAGTGTTCTCTATGTACATTTACCTAATGTTTCTAAGTGAAGTGCATGGTGCTTGGGGAAGACAAGCTAGTCCATTTCATGCATTTTTCATATACATTATTGCAAGTGGGATAACTCGTACCGTGCAGGCATTGGATTTTTATCCTAGGGTAGTAGCCACATTCCAGTGCATAGGGAAGGGGTATTCAAAATAATTTGGTAGCCATTTTGTGTTCGCAATTCAACGGTCGACTGTCAATTACAACAACTGCAATTGAAGAAGGTTCTGCACTAAAAGTGTCATGCACCCCATGACTTACTTAACATTCTCCGGTCTCATTGGTTGTTGAGGAATTTCCTGCCTCTGCGGGTTAGGGTCTGGGCGGCCATTAACACAGTAATGTGCCAGGGCGCCCGCACTGGTGGTTTTGCTGTAAATTAAACAGAGTTAGAAATCATGATTCTCTGCGTGTCAGCCTCTTTCAGGAAGAGCACACCAATTCATAGCATTAGATCATGAAGAGCAGCCTCTTTCGGGAAGAGAGGCCATGGGGCATGATTCAGTCCCCATTTGGCAGTCCTATGGCCGACTTCACCAAGAACAGAGTTTCGGCGTGATAAGGCCCAAACGTCCATTCATTTATCCCCCGATCATGCCTGCCTCCACGGGAGAATATGGTCAAACAATGCAGATTGAGGCAGAAATAACGCATGACGGAAGCATGACGGAGGCATAAATAAGGCATGACTGACACACTGCTGTCTCTGTGTAAGAAACATGAGAGAGACTTCCAATGTAGAGCATTTTAGAGAACTGTACATCGTAGTGACCAATTCATAGCATTAGATCATGAAGTCAGTGGAGTTAGTAAACATGGTCATGCATTTTTCAGTCCTTCTTACCCACACATAAAGTGGGCAGGAAAGTCCTCCAGCAAAATCACATAAGGGACTACAAATGTTCGGTCAGCCATTTGGGGGGGGGGGTCAGAGAATATAAACCTTTCCATCCTTTTGGGGTAAGTCAACACAATGCCTCCAGAGTCTGTGGGCCTTTATGCTCCAAGTTAGTCTATCCACAAGTGACCCTATCTTTGAAGACCAAGAAGTATTATACAAAAAGTTATCTCAATGACACTCTCACTAATAGGAACGTATAACGCTAAAACCACTCGGGATATGAAAATAAAACTGTCAGTCACGATCCATGAATGAAAACCCACCCACCTCATGGTGTTGACCGGCTTGCACATCTGCTGGATGCGAGCCACGACAAGGTCGGATATTAACTTGCGATCTTCTTCTTGCGATTCTCCCAACAAAGTCATTATTAGACTAGTGATAGGCCGGGAAGACAAGCAGCACAATGTTGTCTAGTGCAAGGAGTTGGGACTACCGCAGATGCCCCTTGAGGCTCCTAATTGACACTATGGGGCAATTAAAACACCCAGTTCAGCTAAAAACTACACATTTTAAAAACATGCACTTTTCAAAAAAGGGCACCCTAAGCAAAAGGGCGGGTGTCCGGACACCCTGGACACCCCCCCTGGATCCGCCCCTGTTTAGGTGGTCACTTTGGTCGTTTTGAAAGACGAAGCCAAGGGGTTGAAATGAAAGCTGAACGACGCCGCCAGGCACCCAGGAAACTCACCTCTATAATCACCTCCTTGCCGTCCTTTCCCATGATCCCTTCCACCGCCAATATATCCAACCCACCAAATATCTGACTACATTCATCAACCCACAGCTTGTACCTGAAAGGTTGGCAAAAAGAACGAATCAACTTCCGTAGAATTGTTCATATCAGGCAACATTCTGCCTGGAATAGTTGTGTCTTGGTGCAAACCACCTTCACAACAGCAACACACTGAAAAGCTCGGAGAATGCCTTTTATTTGAAATTTATGGGAAAATGGCTGCTGGAGGTTCTGCCATGCAGTAAAAGACTTAATATATGAAGAGTAAACGTACTTTTCGTTCATTGCTATCTGCTCCAGCATGGCCGACCCAGTGTTTGCTTTCCAGTTGCCCGAGATTGACTTTCGCCTGAAAGCAGAAATGAAATGGATTTTTCACCCGTTGAATGTTCATTTCAGGATGAAGCCAAGTGTATCATATCAAGGTCTCGCTATCAATTATTCTCTTACATCAAAAATTCATAAGTGAACGATGAGTTTTTGCTTACATGAATGCTTTATAATTATTTCCTATCTTCTGTACATGAATATCATATTTCCCATCTACATAAGGCTCTGTTGTTGAATAGCAGTTCGTCACAGCCACAACGCTTGCGATATCTTGAAAATCGTAGTGGTTGTTGCATTTCACCTGAAATCGACAGATAGTGAAAAGTGGAATAAGATTAGTAGAAGTCATCAAGGCGGCTGTTCTGAAAAAGGTTGGATTGACAACTTTGGGGGAACTCAGTGATTTGATAATCTGCCATTTACCTTCCCCATTCCAGAATGTGCGTGTCCAATTTTCACCACAACTGGGAACTTAGGTGTAGTCAACTGGAATAAAAAAGCAAAAGATTACTGTAATCGACGCCTCAAATATTTGAACGTCTTCATCAGCAACAACGTCATGAACGTTTGCGTATTGCTTTACATGTATATTCGGTGGTGCAGCTTCAAGCTTGGTGCTACTGAGCTGAGATCCAGTAGAGAAATAAATTATAAGAGATGGTTTCTTTTAAACGTATTTATGGTCTAGGACAAAGATGCTGTGCCGTAATAATCCCGCCGGTTCGATTCCCGGCCGAGTCACCACATTGCATTCACATCTAGTGAACAAGCTGATCCTTGAGTTCCCCAGAAATGTTTGTGGAGAGATTGCTGATTTTCCCAGGAAGTGGAACTTTATTATGTGAAGTGCCTTTGACACTGTGCTGCAGTAAAAAGGTGTTATATTATAGCTTTCACTAATTTACCAATGAGTAATAATTATTTAGGCCTACTTATTAGATGGATGCGAATAGAGCAACATCTTAGGATTGTAAAAATATACATGTAGGCTGTTTTGGTAAATTGCTCTAATTATGCCAGTATACGAGGCAAATTGACTTCGCCTGCAACGAGTGTTCGCAGTGAAATACGCCGTCATCAGATCTGATTTTTAATCAAAAATGTTGATGTTCAAGATCTGATGGCGCCATTGTGTCTTTTGTGCATAACTCTAATGGGGCCCTTGAGTGATGCAATTATGAATAATTCACAATTTTGTTCAAATCCACACAAATCTTCACGACAGATTGCACTTGACTCAATCAGTGCATGTTGAGTTGCACTACCATGGTGATGGTAGATACGTTGCCAGCTAACGGTGTTCATACCGTACTCCTGCATTAATTGCTTCCTGGATTTATTAGTCGCTGCGCAGTTACACGCGGATGCAAGTTAGTTAAAAACTGATCACACGTTTTACAATCTAAGGATACCTGGGTTTTATGCAGCTTGCGAGATACAGCGATATTATTCACAGATACGGAAAGACAAGAGGAAAAGGTGAGTGTCAAAACTTTTCACTCGACGTACACCGACTTTAGGCCGATTTCAGAGGGGGACTATAGGATACCTCCTTTGGTACCTCCAGTTTCTGCCCGATGTAGGCCTAGGCCTACATGTAAGAAGTTGAGCCCGTGGATTATGTAATGGTGCGTGTGTACATCATCTGTGCATTCACGGCGTGCGTGTAGGCGAGGGGTTGGGACGGCCTAAAATCTCAGAATAATCTAGCCTCCGGAGCGGAGGTTCTCGGGGCTCCTGCAATGCCCTCCTTCGCCATACACAAGTTTCCCCTTTTGAATGCTTAGATTGGCGCAGCTTTAGAACAGCTCTGCTGATTCGAATATCGGTCAGCCACTACGTGATCGAACAAGGTATATGAAAAGTTTGGCTTTAAGACTAAATGTCATGCTCACAGTTGGATATGACTGAAAGAGGTCTTGGATAACTTCAAAAGCTATACATTGTACTCTTTGAACAAAATAAAACTACATGTAGGCTATAGGAACGCCACAGAGATTCTAATAATTGCAGACACAATGTTCTCCATTACAGAATTGCCAAGAAAGCTCCCGAATCCTAATGTTAGACTCCATCACTGGTCAATGACTTTGAAAATGGGACCAAACGGAAACTTTCTCATTCGATGTCTCCTCATTTGCTGTTGTATGGTCTTAGCAAGGAGCTGTTCCTGTGGCATGCAACATCGTCAAACCCATTTCTGCGGGGCAGATTTTGGTAGGTCATTCATCTTCCCTTTCTTGCTATCATAATATTCAATGAACAAAAAGCTGGACTCTGGCTTGCAGAATTCTTAATCTGCATCATCCCCATTGTTTTGAAAATGATGACAAAAACCTTTCCTCCCAAGATACGAAGACCTGAGAGTTACTTTATTCTGATAAAACCCTTATAAATGTCACGGATGTCAACTGCATCCTTCCTATATCAGATTTTGTACCCTGGGATATATCATTTTCGTGACAATTGTGTTCAGCGAGGCACGAGAGCAGGAAAGCAAAACGATATTTATAGGTGTACGTTGTGGATTTTTTCTGATAACCACGTTACTTAGCACGGTCAACTGGCTAGCTTTTCTGGAATTCCATTAGCCCGAGTCAGAACGTAGAAAAAAGATAAACTGATGGGTTGTCAGCATGGTGGACCTGCGGCAACATCCGCTACTGAGGTCTTGGATTCGACCCTGTGCTCTGCTGGTGGAGAGGGCGAACTTGTTGGAGACCGTTGGTTCTCTCCGGTTACCACCCATGCAGTACTGTTTCAGCTATAAGCCCTCAGTTGGCGTTTGACTACCGGGACTTCTAACACTGACGTGGCTGAGATTCACCACGCCTGCATTGAGCTATTTGTTCAAGGAGAATGTAATAATGTTGACCTAACTTGGGGAATTTTCACCTATTGAGTCTGTGTCCATCAGGAACAACAACGGACAGAGTAGTCTCCAACACCTTTCCTCCAGGAACTTATGTTCTCACACATTAACATCGTAGGGGGTATAACATATTCAGTTTCGCATGCAGATGATATGAAGTGCTTTTAAAGCGTTGGTAAAGAATATTGATCCATACGGCTACTGACTAAAGCTGGGAATATTAATGGGACGATGAGTGACTAAGAAACTGCCAGTGGAGTGAGTCTTTAAGAGGGACGGGGGAGGGGGTGATGCATGATCATTAATGTTAATAATGAGTGTAGTGCATTGATCACGTGTGCTTCCCATGCGCACTACGTCAGATCATGAGATGAGGAGACTAACCCCCAACAGAGCTTGCAATGCCAACCCGATTGAGAAACATCGTAGAGAAGTTGTCCAACATGCTTACTGCACATCATGCCCTGATGAAGATATTAAATTACACGTACAGCTCTTCCTCACTTCAGTCATAAAGGCACGGTTAAAAGGGAAGGAGCTCCTGTACAATGAATACCCGGGAATCGACTTTAAGGAGTACGAGACAATACAGCGAAGGGAATTCATGTACCAGCAGAGATATACGATGAGAATTATGAAGATATACAAAGTAGGTTCATTCCAAAATACTTCGGTGCTAGGCCTATCATAAAGGAATCCTCTCTTTATCTTCAGTCCACAAAGTTATCTAGTTGCAATCACTTGCCACCAACGACACCAGCCAGACGTTTCATTTTATAACAATAACGATGTAGGATCAGCAAATGGACTGCCATCTTACGGATTACACATCAACTTGAATCCTGTCTACCATGAATATAATATTCACGTGTCTACCTAGTTCACATCTCACAGTGGTCCATCAGCATTCAATTCCCGGCAAACTTGAAGCAAACACTATTAGACTACTGGTAGGAGCTTGTAGGACGCAAACATCACGCACCAATAATGCCACTGTATTTAGAGTTTATTTGCTCTGAACATAATACTTTGGATTTTTTTTGGGTCACTGTACTGAATTTTAACTTATCCTTTGCAGGGAGAAACTGCCCTAAAAAATATAACTCAGCATTTTTTGCACACAGAGCTGGATGACGGATTGTGTGGTGTAACGTTCCAACTTAGAATGAAGTACGTTATTTTTGGTAAGTGAGCCTACTCTGGACGTCGGACGTGAAATCCGGGCAGAAGTATCGACACTTCTTTTTTCGTTTTACTTTATTCAAACTATTTTTCTTTTAAAATTTCTTTTCATCATTTGAAATCTGTTGGATCATTTACTGGAAGTAAGCTTCAGGGGAAGGATTGGAACTTGGACTTTAAAGTGTCCCCACTGGCAGCTTTGCTAATGGGCTCAAATGTATAAACAAATTCTCACGCATGGTGCCTATGCTCACCAATGTAAATATCGTTTCAGGAAATGTCTACAACGGAAAGATGTATACGGATATCTGTAGGCAAAATGTGGCATGGAATCGCCTTCACGTCAGGGAGAGGAAAGCTCTAAATTTGTACGGAAAACAATGTGACCACTGTCTGGTAAGTCACGAACATATCCATCTACAAAACTGCAAATAGCCTTTCAAGGGCACGACACATATTATATTATAATGTATTTATTTGATAAGGCGAGGTACATGTATTGACGCTGAGCACCAACACCACTAGGACCGAGACACATTTTGCACAAGAAATCATCAGTCCAATGTCATCCGTTACTCATTGACATCATTTTTCGTTTTTCAAGGTGACCCCCTGCTGGCGTCGAGACTAAGTTTGATCTCGCATGTCGTCCAGTTGGACGTGTGTACGTCCAACGGTCGGAGGATCATATGGTCGTATTGTATTCACAGGAATGTCTTCAGTTCATACAATGGGGTTCGACAGAGAAGAGTCTGGCTGAGGAAGACTAGACCTACTTTCTTCCTATAGGTATTCAAATGCTGTAGGCTGATTCCCTTCAGTTACCCCCGGACGCTCACCACAAAGTTAATACACGTTTTCTTTTCTCCTCGTACAGGCAGCATTTGTTCCATTCGTCCAAAAAGGCCAAATAGTTTGCTGTCATCCCCATTCATAACGTTAGCATATATCACCAGGAACCTCATCATCCCCGAGGGCTGAGGCATTGATATTACTATCCAAATCGATTCGTGAATTTTCAAGGTCAGCTGTCTGTTTTGTTTAATCCGCATACAGTCCATCATCATTATATCATTGTAATTGTTTGTTAAGATGATGAATATCTGGCGATATTGATTATGCCGTTTTCCACAATGTCATATACCAACCTATGTTCTCGTGGTGCAATGATAACAAAACACATTATTCTTTAGTTTTTGTAATTCTACTGTTTATTAATTTTCATGTTATTTATTCGCACTATTTGGTCATCTTCTCAATAATTGTCATATTCACATAAATTTTATTTGCATACATAGTATACCTAGTTTTCCTCTTAGTAACTGTGAAGACCGCCAGTGACGTCATCATTTTACTGGCGGGAGATTTTTCTACACAAATCACATATTATAATGCGTCTCATTAATATTAATCACTCTCACAGGTAATGTAATCTACAATGCATTTTTACATTTCTTAATTTGGCTAAGCCTCGCCGGGCGAAATTGTACTTCAAGGCACTGTACTTTGTACAGGTCGTTCCAATAATCAGAATTACAATCTTCGACATCGAATAATTTCAAATAATATCTACATGCGGCTCAGACCATATCAACTGAACACAGAGTAGATAAGGTGCCATGGTCATAAGTGATGATAAAAAGCAAATTTTCAGCAAGGTTCATACACCCAAGGAGTTCCATTATTTAACATGTTATTGTTTACTATGTAAAGTACATTATACACGTATTGCTAGAATTGCTGTCTACTAGGATATCGGAAAAAGTACAACACAACCTCTCTATTAAGGACATCCTTGTCGCTGATGTCCCTAAAAAGTGACTGTCCGAATTTCATTGGTCATGACCACAACAGAATGGATTCAAATTTGGTATCCAGAAGGTTCTGGTAAACAGAGGTTCATCTATTGTAGGCCTAATCAAAGTTGGTATAAAGGCCTAGGGGTCTGCTTTATCAATTCTAAGTAAAAGGCATACACAGATAGTTGATTGAATTTAGATACCACGAGGTTACCTTAACATTTCAGTGACCTTGCCGACGAACCTCTCCACGGCAGGTCACGATGCACAGAATCTATTACTTATGACCATGGCATTACAAAATGTACAATATTTCTCAATCGATATGTCATTTGAAATATCATGATATATACATTTGACTAGACGCTATTTTGGCACTTTAATACCTTCCAAAAGTGAAGACCACCTAAATATATTGCAAAATCACACATTATTGGTAAACTACTCTAGACTACACTCATTCTTTGGAACATCATTTATACACACACAGAATAATGACATGATGACAAAATGATTCATTTGTTCATACTCAGATCACCTTATTCCCAATTCATTTGCCATGGCAGGAACTTACAGTGCAGTACAGACCCCTGTGTTACGTTTTGCCAATATTCAAGTTGTAGACCTAATACGGAGAAAGTTGATGAAAACCTGCTACCTTATTAGGCCCTCGTTGGACAATCATGCGGTCCGTAAATTGACTGGTTCTCTATCTTTCCACGTGCTTGAGCCATGCGGATGGTCTGGTGGAAACCGTAAGGAAACAAAAAGTGGTGAATTGTCGATTGAAAGCCAACTCGCACGAGGAAACTCTCACGAAGAGTTTGAGAGGATCCTTGTCTGCCATGGTTGTGCAAGGGATGGTCAAGTTGCCAATCAGTGCAACTGACCTGTAAGCTTTGTTGATCAGCATCTACATGCAGGCTATATATTTTATGATGACTGTAACCACAAGCATGAACAAATAAAAGCTGCTATCAACAAGGTATCTCTTATACCGGTATCTGTACACTAAACTACCGACGATATCCTATCTAACTACTTGCATATAAATTTACACGTAAATACATATTTCGATATTGTGTCAAACATTTACTTGTATAATGACTGAATTAAGCTGGTAAAAGCCTCGATTATCATATAATTTGAAATTTTAATTTGTTCACGATCTGGTTGAGTTTTGGAGCTTGAGCTTCACAATCATGGATTCATGAACTGACAAAAAAGAATGTATAGTCAGAAAAAATGGGAGGAAAATTGAATTTGACATCGTTAAAACTCGGAATTACATTTTTCATTTGACAACATGAATGCAATATGAAGTACCGGTAGGCCCTATTTATTCTTTGATGTCATTATTTTCACAATGCTACCAACAACTGAAATCCACCGAGAAAATTGAGTAAGTCGGAGATGCAACATCTGTGGACTTCCTCGGTTTGATCCTTAGTACATGTAGATGGCTGTGGAATAAGGACACCGGTGAGGATGGACTTCATCGGTCCGATAGGAAATGATGTCATGTTTCTACCCTATACTTCATGTAGAAGTACAAGTACAGACAAACCACCTGAGTCAATGACGATCTTGCTGTTGCCTTGGTGGTACATGTAGCCTATGTGGACGACGTCACACAATTATCTACCTCTAACTACAATAGCCATAATAAAATATCATCCGATGACACTATAGAGCCATTAGACAGGCCTCTAATGAAGGTATACATATATGACGAACAAAATGACCGTCCTCTCAAGAGGACAACGGCAGCGAAATGTTTTGAAGACATGGCTAATATCTAAAAGGCCAAGAGAAAGAATTGTGTGGACTGAATCTCCCCCACAACTGCTGACTGCAGTGAATTCACTGCAGGAGACTGGTCAGTTTTCGGCCACCGAGAAGCTTGAAAATGCCATCACAGATTGTCTCAAACTTCCTTTAGCTTTAAACTGTATCGTAATATCATTGACTGTGCTAGTCGAAAGCATTAGTGTTGTTGTAGTATGTCAAATAAGCTGACATTACGAAAGCGAATTTAGAAAATTTGTTCATTTAATTACATTGCGTCATACAGTTCAATGGATGCATTAGCTTGGCATAGATGTTGATTTGTCTCAGACAAATCAACATTTCTGCCAAGCTAATGGGTCAAATTTGCGCTTTTTCACGTCTTTATTCAAAGAAATCTCTTTTTGTATCCGTCCTTAGTATGATTAGTAGAAGTTTGAATTCGTACGTTTCCCTCTCAGAACAGGACGATGACTAGTCGGTAGTTAAGTTGTCTCGATGGGAAGTTCGTGATCACAAAATTGTTTTAGCTGGAAGAAGCAACAAAACCAAGAATGCCATAATACATGTACATCGCAATTTCATTCGTTAGAATTTGGTCAAAACATATGTTGAGGTCTATAGAAACTCACAGAACATTGTTCACAACCTTTTATAGCTTACCCATTTAAAAACAATATTTTTGAGTGCCTCGTGGTGTCATGAGTTATCCGTAGGCCTACTGGCTCTGTCCGCCAGATGGTTGATGAACACTTCACGAACACTTCAAGAGAGCGCTTTATCTGTGACTTTCTCAAAGCAGGAGCCTCAGCTCACGTGCAAGCAGCATAGAATTTCGACACATTCTGCCAAAGCGGGGTGTAGCAAATGCTTGAACACTTAAGTTTGAGTTAAAAGACATTTCAATGGCATTACCCCAGTAATGAAAAGTCTGATGATATAGCCTATATACAATCTAGGATATCACAATGATAAGCAGAGGAACACAGCCTAGCAAAGGATAACAACCGAAGATGGAACGCCATCCGTCATACCAATCAAAAGATATTCAAACGACCAAATGGATGAACAGCTGAAGCTTAGGTGGCCTTTGTCACAAACAGCAACAACAACAACATTATACTCACATTTCACCACCTTGTGCATCTAAAGATTAAGATCTATTCTACATGGTGTTGATACAAGACGTGCAAGCATTCTAGGAAAGAGTGAGGTACTTTCTACTGAACTAGGCAACTACTATCTCAGAAAATACTGTCAACATGATCTTCAAGATGTTTAGCTAGCCACAGCAGAAGCACATTTTCTTTCTCGAGTCTAAGTTGTTGCAGAACTCAACGTTTCGACAGCCGCCGCCATCTTGGTTTTACCTTAGAAGAATTATACTGTCAGTATAATTCCTCCAAGGTTTTACGGAGATTCATGCGCGCCCACTTACCAGGCAAGCCAAAACGTGATTGGTCCAAAATAAGGTCATTTGCATAAAAAGAAGTCCCGTAAACACAAAAGATGGCGGAGGGAAGTCCAAACGATAAACTCGTTCAATGTAGACGCCGATCTCCTGATTTTTTCGCACTATATCGCACGATATTTTCTGGAGAGCTAATGATCTCATAATCAAGCTCATCCAGCCCTGGTACGTGGGTCATCCAGCCAAGGTAATTTTATTCCACCCTGTGCTGTACTACCCTGCTTTTATCTACGTGAAGCCCATCCAAAACAGGTGAGGTGAGGAGTGTAAAATAAGGGAAATAACTGCGGTTTAGTGTTGTCATGAGGAGGCTTCCCCTTTCCTTTTCCTTATGTTTCCACGGGCTTCCGGCGAACTGGACTGGTGTCTGCAAGGGACTAATCTACACAGCAAAGAAGGGTTACAACTAAGAGAAAGAAGGAAATAACTCTAGCCGAGTCTAATCACCTTTTCAAGAAAATGTGAAACGATATTTACATGTCTCCAAATATTCCAGCGAAGGTTTTACGAAGGTTCTTCATCGTGTCATCCTCTTCGCCGCCCTCCTTGCCCTGTTGTGGTCTCATTGGAGGCTGGTTTGGTGCTTTTGGTTGGTCCATGTTGCTCAGTTGTTTTACGGGTGGGTGAGGACCACCAGTTGTTGGCTGTTGGTTCGGTGGCGCTGCGGCGTTCGCTTGTGGGGCTGCTTGTCCTGCTGGTTGGGGAGGTTTGCTGCGGAAGAGAATTACCCCAAATATTTTGAAAAAAATCTATTAGATGTCGTCCTGGTTATCATTGTCATACAGACCACAACTACAGACTTTTTACTTTCACCATCACATCAAAACTCTGACCAAAAATGATCACACCACTTCATGTTACGGTATCTGTTAAGAAAAAGTCAGAAATGGTGGATAGTGCTAATCACGTTATTGTTGCCAGCAACACTGTGGTTGGCATAAGATGATCTGAAAGTAAAGAGTGTGATAAACTGGATTGCAGGATCTCTAAGACTGCTTGGTGAGATATCGGTCAAGTCTTTCTACATGTAGAAGCAACTGTAATTGTATTGAACTGAAAAAATGAGTGAATTGAAAAAGACGCTGGTCAATACATGGTGCAAGGAACCCTTTATATTTGACATAGCGTCCACAGAGTGGATCAAAAGGTCATGATCTAAAAGGTAAAAGTGTGCTGAAATTTGCATCAACATATAGCACGAATCAGATGCAACTCTTGTTTGTTGCATAAGCTAGAAAAAAAGACGATGAATCATTGAGAGAAGAGATTAAAAATGGTTGATATCATCCTGGTGCATCATGGTGTAAGAAAAAGACAAAATTTAAATTGATGAATTCATAAAAGATTAGCGAACTGGAGCAACTGATGCCGACGATAGCAGTATATGAATGATCTAAACTACAAGGGTGCAAAATGTTGAACTCCTTGTGGTTCAGAAAGGGTAGCCAGCCACAGACAACATACAATAGAACGACGGTAGTGCAGAAGGCAAATCTTCAACAGGTTCACGTAGATGTCCTCCAAAAATTATTATTTCTGTGCTTTTGTTTTTAATAAAAATTGAGAAAATCTTGAAAAAAAGATCAAAGAACACCTCCCATATTGTAAGAAAAAGAAAATTCCACTGAAGCAGGGTAGGACTGACCTCTGCAATCATGGAAGTAAATGATAATTCACACTGCACACCAACTTACATCCATCTATTAGAAGTAACGGCAGTGTTGTTGCCCATAGAACTCGATCGCATATGGCCGGGTCTAGACAATAAAAAATGATCGTGTGAGAAGATCTCATATGGCACGACAATTCTTGCAAAATGAGGTTGTCCACTGTCGTCTTATGAAGTACACAACACAGTAACCCTCGTCTGGGCTGCCAGATTGAAATTATCCAACACGAATGTAAAAGCAATGGAGGCTGGTCACAAAGTTTACATGAAGCGCAGACGTTACTGACACTGTAATACGAGACATGTAGCTTGAGAAGCATTGAAAGGACTGTCAAAAATCTGTCGAATCATGTTTGAGTATTCACAGGAAGTGGGTTCTGCAAATGAAAATCACCAACTCTGTCGCACGCCCAAGGCGCCGCTGAGAGCAAAATTGACTATCTGACGGCAAACTTTCGATAGAAAACTGTCACGTGGAGCGGCGCCTTAAATGTGAACATACAGATATTTCCAATGGGTGAAGTTCCGACCCGTGTCAACTAATATAGGCTATAGGATCACACATTTCATTCAGCACGCAGGCTTTGTGAGGCATTGTGTTGATCATGCATTTGGTGCATACATATTGCATGAAAACCCTTGATGTTATGCGTGTTATCATTGTCTTTTTGCCTTGGAAGTAGCACGTCGGAACTGTCAGCGGACCCTCTCCAACAAGACTTTCCAACTGAGACCATCTTGGCGAGTCAAAAAGTCGCTGCAAGGAATCAACGGCTTCAAGGTTCTGAGCACAGTGGGTCACTCTTGAGTGAAGCATTGGGGTAGACACAAGGCCTTGGGGTAGACAGGCCACCGTAGTTTTGAGAAGTAAATATACCACATGCCGATGGTTTGGAATTGAACTCACACACACAACAGTCCAGAAGCTGAAGCCTCTCAAGTGTTCTCTATGTACATTTACCTAATGTTTCTAGGTGAAGTGCATGGTGCTTGGGGAAGACAAGCTAGTCCATTTCATGCATTTTTCATATACATTATTGCAAGTGGGATAACTCGTGCAGGCATTGGATTTTTATCCTAGGGTAGTAGCCACATTCCAGTGCATAGGGAAGGGGTATTCAGAATAATTTGGCAGCCATTTTGTGTTCGCAATTCAACGGTCGACTGTCAATTACAACAACTGCAATTGAAGAAGGTTCTGCACTAAAAGTGTCATGCACCCCATGACTTACTTAACATTCTCCGGTCTCATTGGTTGTTGAGGAATTTCCTGCCTCTGCGGGTTAGGGTCTGGGCGGCCATTAACACAGTAATGTGCCAAGGCGCCCGCACTGGTGGTTTTGCTGTAAATTAAACAGAGTTAGAAATCATGATTCTCTGCGTGTCAGCCTCTTTCAGGAAGAGCAGCCTCTTTCGGGAAGAGAGGCCATGGGGCATGATTCAGTCCCCATTGTGCAGTCCTATGGGCGACTTCACCAAGAACAGAGTTTCGGCGTGATAAGGTCCAAACTTCCATTCATTTATGCCCCGATCATGCCCGCCAATATGGTCAAACAATGCAGATTGAGGCAGAAATAAGGCATGACTGAAGCATGACGGAGGCATAAATAAGGCATGACTGACACACTGCTGCCTCTGTGTAAGAAACATGAGAGAGACTTCCAATGTAGAGCATTTTAGAGCACTGTACATCGTAGTGACCAATTCATAGCATTACCGGTAGATCATGAAGTCAGTGGAGTTAGTAAACATGGTCGTGCATTTTTTCAGTCCTTCTTACCCACACATAAAGTGGGCAGGAAAGTCCTCCAGCAAAATCACATAAGGGACTACAAATGTTCGATCGGTCAGCCATTTGGGGGGGGGGGTCAGAGAATATAAACCTTTCCATCCTTTTGGGATAAGTCAACACAATGCCTCCAGAGTCTGTGGGCCTTATATGCCCCAAGTTAGTCTATCCCTATCTTTGAAGACCAAGAAGTATTATACAAAAAGTTATCTCAATGACACTCTCACGAATAGAACGTATAACGCTAAAACCACTCGGGATATGAAAATAAAACTGTAAGTCAGGATCCATGAATGAAAACCCACCCACCTCATGGTGTTGACCGGCTTGCACATCTGCTGGATGCGAGCCACGACAAGGTCGGATATTAACTTGCGATCTTCTTCTTGCGATTCTCCCAACAAAGTCATTGACGAGTCATTCACCTGCAGACCAAGACAATACCGACGATAAGAGATGATGGCTGGGTGAAATGACTCATTCCCAATGTCCACTGTAGGTGGTCACCTTGGTCGTTTTGAAAGACGAAGCCAAGGGGTTGAAATGAAAGCTGAACGATGCCGCCAGGCACCCAGGAAACTCACCTCTATAATCACCTCCTTGCCGTCCTTTCCCATGATCCCTTCCACCGCCAATATATCCAACCCACCAAATATCTGACTACATTCATCAACCCACAGCTTGTACCTGAAAGGTTGGCAAAAAGAACGAATCAACTTCCGAAGAATTGTTCATATCAGGCAACACTCTGCCTGGATTGTGTCTTGGTGCAAACCACCTTCACAACAGCAACACACTGAAAAGCTCGGAGAAAGTGAAATTTTTGGGAAAATGGCTGCTGGTTCTGCCATGCAGTAAAAGACTTATATATGAAGAGTAAACGTACTTTTCGTTCATTGCTATCTGCTCCAGCATGGCCGACCCAGTGTTTGCTTTCCAGTTGCCCGAGATTGACTTTCGCCTGAAAGCAGAAATGAAATGGATTTTTCACCCGTTGAATAATCATTTCAGGATGAAGCCAAGTGCATCATATCAAGGTCTCGCTATCAATTATTCTCTTACATCAAAAATTCATAAGTGAACGATGAGTTTTTGCTTACATGAATGCTTTATAATTATTTCCTATCTTCTGTACATGAATATCATATTTCCCATCTACATAAGGCTCTGTTGTTGAATAGCAGTTCGTCACAGCCACAACGCTTGCGATATCTTGAAAATCGTAGTGGTTGTTGCATTTCACCTGAAATCGACAGATAGTGAAAAGTGGAATAAGATTAGTAGAAGTCATCAAGGCGGCTGTTGTGAAAAATGCTGGATTGACAACTTTGGGGGAACTCAGTGATTTGATAATCTGCTATTTACCTTCCCCATTCCAGAATGTGCGTGTCCAATTTTCACCACGACTGGGAACTTAGGTGTAGTCAACTGGAATAAAAAAGCAAAAGATTACTGTAATCGACGCCTCAAATATTTGAACGTCTTCATCAGCAACAACGTCATGAACGTTTGCGTATTGCTTTATATTCGGTGGTGCAGCTTCAAGCTTGGTGCTACTGAGCTGAGATTCAGTAGAGAAATAAATTATAAGAGATGGTTTCTTTTATACGTATTTATGGTCTAGGACAAAGATGCTGTGCCGTAATAATCCCGCGGGTTCGATTCCCGGCCGAGTCACCACATTGCATTCACATCTAGTGAACAAGCTGATCCTTGAGTTCCCCAGAAATGTTTGTGGAGAGATTGCTGATTTTCCCAGGAAGTGGAACTTGATCTGGATTGCATATAGCTAGCTAATTATGTGAAGTGCCTTTGACACTGTGCTGCAGTAAAAAGGTGTTATATTATAGCTTTCACTAATTTACCAATGAGTAATAATTATTTAGGCCTACTTATTAGATGGATGCGTATAGAGCAACATCTTAGGATTGTAAAAATATACATGTAGGCTGTTTTGGTAAATTGCTCTAATTATGCCAGTATACGAGGCAAATTGACTTCGCCTGCAACGAGTGTTCGCAGTGAAATACGCCGTCATCAGATCTGATTTTTAATCAAAAATGTTGATGTTCAAGATCTGATGGCGCCATTGTGTCTTTTGTGCATAACTCTAATGGGGCCCTTGAGTGATGCAATTATGAATAATTCACAATTTTGTTCAAATCCACACAAATCTCCACGACAGATTGCACTTGACTCAATCAGTGCATGTTGAGTTGCACTACCATGGTGATGGTAGATACGTTGCCAGCTAACGGTGTTCGTACCGTACTCCTGCATTAATTGCTTCCTGGATTTATTAGTCGCTGCGCAGTTACACGCGGATGCAAGTTAGTTAAAAACTGATCACACGTTTTACAATCTAAGGATACCTGGGTTTTATGCAGCTTGCGAGATACAGCGATATTATTCACAGATACGGAAAGACAAGAGGAAAAGGTGAGTGTCAAAACTTTTCACTCGACGTACACCGACTTTAGGTCGAATTTTAGAGGGACTAGGATACCTCCTTTGGCACCTCCAGTTTCTGCCCGATGTAGGCCTAGGCCTACATGTAAGAAGTTGAGGCCGTGGATTATGTAATGGTGCGTGTGTACATCATCTGTGCATTCAAGGCGTTCGTGTAGGCGAGGGGTTGGGACGGCCTAAAATCTCAGAATAATCTATCCTCCGGAGGTTCTCGGGGCTTCTGCAATGCCCTCCTTCGCTATACACAAGTTTCCCTTTTTGAATGCTTAGATTGGCGCAGCGTTAGAACAGCTCTGCGGATTCGAATCTCGGTCAGCCACTTCGTGATCGAACAAGGTATATGAAAAGTTTGGCTTTAAGACTAAATGTCATGCTCACAGTTGGATATGACTGAAAGAGGTCTTGGATAACTTCAAAAGCTAATACATTGTACTCTTTGAACAAAATATGAAATGGTCCATGGACCATGTGCTCACCCGTTTGGACATAATAGTGTACTGTAATGACAGAGAGAGGCAGTTATATGAGCAATCTGGGTAAGTCATTCCCAAGTTGTAGGACTTCAATGATTTTCAGTTTATGCCACCTGGCAGCCATATTGGATGTCCAATTGGGCCAAAACTTCACATGCACATAAAGGTCATCTAGAGGGAGCCACATAGCACATTTGAGTGCTCTGGGTCAAGTCGTTCCTGAGTTATAGCAC
>NMRB01000082.1:223549-274842 GCA_002633025.1 Notospermus geniculatus
TATTGATCCATACGGCTACTGACTAAAGCTGGGAATATTAATGGGACGATGAGTGACTAAGAAACTGCCAGTGGAGTGAGTCTTTAAGAGGGACGGGGGAGGGGGTGATGCATGATCATTAATGTTAATAATGAGTGTAGTGCATTGATCACGTGTGCTTCCCATGCGCACTACGTCAGATCATGAGATGAGGAGACTAACCCCCAACAGAGCTTGCAATGCCAACCCGATTGAGAAACATCGTAGAGAAGTTGTCCAACATGCTTACTGCACATCATGCCCTGATGAAGATATTAAATTACACGTACAGCTCTTCCTCACTTCAGTCATAAAGGCACGGTTAAAAGGGAAGGAGCTCCTGTACAATGAATACCCGGGAATCGACTTTAAGGAGTACGAGACAATACAGCGAAGGGAATTCATGTACCAGCAGAGATATACGATGAGAATTATGAAGATATACAAAGTAGGTTCATTCCAAAATACTTCGGTGCTAGGCCTATCATAAAGGAATCCTCTCTTTATCTTCAGTCCACAAAGTTATCTAGTTGCAATCACTTGCCACCAACGACACCAGCCAGACGTTTCATTTTATAACAATAACGATGTAGGATCAGCAAATGGACTGCCATCTTACGGATTACACATCAACTTGAATCCTGTCTACCATGAATATAATATTCACGTGTCTACCTAGTTCACATCTCACAGTGGTCCATCAGCATTCAATTCCCGGCAAACTTGAAGCAAACACTATTAGACTACTGGTAGGAGCTTGTAGGACGCAAACATCACGCACCAATAATGCCACTGTATTTAGAGTTTATTTGCTCTGAACATAATACTTTGGATTTTTTTTGGGTCACTGTACTGAATTTTAACTTATCCTTTGCAGGGAGAAACTGCCCTAAAAAATATAACTCAGCATTTTTTGCACACAGAGCTGGATGACGGATTGTGTGGTGTAACGTTCCAACTTAGAATGAAGTACGTTATTTTTGGTAAGTGAGCCTACTCTGGACGTCGGACGTGAAATCCGGGCAGAAGTATCGACACTTCTTTTTTCGTTTTACTTTATTCAAACTATTTTTCTTTTAAAATTTCTTTTCATCATTTGAAATCTGTTGGATCATTTACTGGAAGTAAGCTTCAGGGGAAGGATTGGAACTTGGACTTTAAAGTGTCCCCACTGGCAGCTTTGCTAATGGGCTCAAATGTATAAACAAATTCTCACGCATGGTGCCTATGCTCACCAATGTAAATATCGTTTCAGGAAATGTCTACAACGGAAAGATGTATACGGATATCTGTAGGCAAAATGTGGCATGGAATCGCCTTCACGTCAGGGAGAGGAAAGCTCTAAATTTGTACGGAAAACAATGTGACCACTGTCTGGTAAGTCACGAACATATCCATCTACAAAACTGCAAATAGCCTTTCAAGGGCACGACACATATTATATTATAATGTATTTATTTGATAAGGCGAGGTACATGTATTGACGCTGAGCACCAACACCACTAGGACCGAGACACATTTTGCACAAGAAATCATCAGTCCAATGTCATCCGTTACTCATTGACATCATTTTTCGTTTTTCAAGGTGACCCCCTGCTGGCGTCGAGACTGTCCTAAAGGAGCCAAGCCGAACACCTGCATCTGGGATGTAACACACTATGCCAGCGATTGCTATAATATGTACTCTGTGTGTGTGAAACATGGCAAAGAACTCTGCAAATGGTCAAAGAATTCATCTTTCCGAGACTGTTATAAGACGGAGAAGCGAGCATACTTCGCTGAGCCCTAAACAGGAATGGGTACCTATGACCATGATCTCAATATTCACGCAGTTACGATGAACATGGGCATTTGTGCGAAATTTTGGTACTTATATAGACCATTCTGTAGTGTACTGCTGAAAAAACTACGCGGACAATGGACATGAGAAGCTACCAAGAAAATTTAAAATACAGACATCACAATGACACGAAAAGCTTGTCTAAAATCGTGCCATCCAAGGATAAAAGAAAGCAGTTCCATCAAACATACGGTACTCCACGCTTCCCCTATCTTGACTGGAGATACTTCCTTCAACCATTGGATGACAGAAATGCCCACCAAACTGAATTCTATTGTTGGCGTATTAGAATGGTCATGCTGTCCCAAGGCGCAATGGGCACCGTTTATGGATGAAGAGCTCCAGTCTCTTACCATAAATCACAAATTGAAACATTCAAACTGCAGGGCTCCGTGCACCATCGGAGTAACCAATGCAACCTCCGGACCATACTGAGCATGCGTGAAATCTTGGGAGTTTCCAAGGCAACGACCCACGATGTCTACCAGGGAAACTGACCAATATACAGGGTGTTAATACAACGTCTTATCTAGCCTTAAGTGGCAACACTTTTGACTCGTTGTCCTTCAAGTTTGGCTTTCAAAACCCAGATTTCAACAAAACGTGGCTCTTAAAGGGCCTCTAGAGGCAGCCAGCATGGCAGGGGAAAACCACGGGGAAAACCCAGGTTGAATACCTCGTACTAGTGATTATTACGTTAAAGTGGCGCCGCCTGGCCGAAGAACCGGTACTGATAGTAGCCTAATGGCGAGCTGCCTCTAGAGTCCCTTTAAAGGAGCACGGTATTGGATCTCAGATGCGTTATTTGACTGCCGACGTAGAGTGAGCCACCTAGCGGCAGTAATGAGAACTACAAAATGCATTAATGTACGTAGTAAATCGGGGTCAATTCGCCGACAACGTAGTTAGTCCCTGGGCTGGAGAGTGGCGCGGTGGCGCCGGCTGTCGAGAAAACGTGGCCATACCGTGGTCTTTTAATTTGACAGCCAGCTGGAGCTCTGTAAAATGAATTGTGGCATCTATGATGAGAGACAAGAGCCTGCATCTGACGTGAAACTGATACGACACCGATCACGCCCTGTAAGCAGAGGAAGTGCAAATACATGTAATAGGTATTACTTGACGGTTAAGACAATTATAGCACCTCTAGTTACTGAATAACATCTAACATGCAGAAGCTCCATCCAGCCTACAGAAAACTTGCAAGAAGGGAGAAGAGTCCAAGCTTTGCTGTTGCATTTTTGGGAGGGATAGGTGACCATTGTTCCGCACAACAACATGATGAAGGAAGATAAGACAATCAACACGATGGAATTGGAAAATACCACTTGGATTTGGTACTGGATCGAACTTGGGTCATATAGAAAAAGTGACGAGCCAGAAAACAAAAATTGAAAATTTCCAAAGAAATATATAATTATTATTGCTGTTCATTTTGGTCTGCTGATTCTTGTTGCTTATTGATTCCGGTAGTCGGCTGGAGACCAACAATGAAACTTTGTACGTGGTGGTGCTCGATCTGTCTCAATGAAGGAGAGAGGGTTACACCATGTCCTCTGCCCACATTGACGCTTGTTGGACAGCAGACTTGGCCGTAAATGATCAAGAAACCACCAACTATCGAGTGAAATTAAGGAACTAAACTGCAGTTTGGATCCTCGAAATGAAATTTTCTGACAGCGAGCGAGAGGTGATGACGTGCAGATGTTTGTGTTATGTCTGAAACATTGCGTTTTTGTTAGTCTACACCAACAGGCAAAAGTTAGTAAAAAATGAAAGGAATAAAATGATTACCGTGTCCTTGGGTTCAGTTTTGTTAATCTATAGGAGATGTAGAAAATACGGCAGTGTGGAGTAAAAATTGGTGTAGTATCGAACAAAATCTTTCAAGCAGAATGAGGCAAGATGATAATATTATTGTTTATACACCAAAATCGCAATGACCTTACCACTGCGTTTTTGGTGTATAAAGATTTGTACCGCTGGCCTTTGTAGTGGGTCAATCAGATTACAGTATAGACGGACAACAACCATGGGATGGACAATGGGGGACAGAATGACTGTGCAACTCCTTTGAAACAAGCAGTCAGGATTTTACCAGCAAGAATATTGGTGACACCGGTGAAATGTACATAAGGCTCAGTCATGTTGAAAGTTGTCTTGTTATCTCATTGTATTCTAATAAGCAAGGGTGCATGGACGTGGCCGTTAGGCTTTTTCCCATTCGACCCTGAAAAAGCAACAGCACTGACTGCACCATATAGGCCTACAGTGCATGGCTTTTTGACACTACTATTCGGTGAATCGGCCTGCGATCTCTTCCGAAGTTGAGTTTGAGGCCGCTTGTCCAAGCGAAGGTTTTTTACGAAGATATGAGGTGCTGGTAGAACTGGGAATGAGGATAGGCCAGGACCAAACACCTTTCGGTAAGACACAGTTTATCTTCGTTTTTTCATGTTTTGCGGCAAGACTCAATATGGACGTTGCTGGCCACGTCCTCTTTCACTGATGCTTGTGTCTATAACTGTGATTATTACTGTGATGCCAAGCGTAATTGCACATTGGTGATATGATTGTGGATGTTTGAAGAAGAAGGAATATCTGAAAGTCACTTGTCACCAATATTCCAGTCTTAGTTGGACAATATATTACAATACCATTGGATTCTCTGGGTAAGTTAGGAACTTGACATTCTGTAGACTGAATGGAACTCACGAGAGGTGAAAGACAAAAGAAGCTTTGAAACTCACCCAGAGATTACTCACCATTTCCTTGTGGTTTGGGTAGTAGGCTTGTTCGACCAGTGGAAATCGGTCCTTTCCAACTTTATTTTGAATCTTTATAAGTTGTGAAAACTGAAATTGAAAAGGAGATTTGGACTTGGATTCGAAGAATGAAAAGTAGAGGGGAAAATGTGGTAGGCTAACACTAGTACAGTATCGGCCAAGGATTCGGTACTTGAAGCCAAAATGTTCCAAAATGCTACCCACTAGAGTTTACCCGATACCAGTAGGCCCACAATTAAATAGCTATGTCAAGAACTGTATCAAAGTAAATAAAAATAGAACTTACGACCCAAGGCTTGTCTAAGAATTGGTATATGGAATGTAAGGAGTTGACACAAGCTATCCCTCCATATGCTAAACCTAGGATGATATTCCGCCAATCTTCATTTGCATCTCTGACATGCTGCCTCACAAGGACAAAATCTGGTTTAAATGACCTGAAATGATAAAAACGAAGTATGCCTATCTGTATTTAACTGATAAAAACCTTGCACCATGACAGTACATCGCATAGGACCTACATAGTGTTCATGTCAGCCATACTCATACAAGGCATGGAACCATCAGTTTCAGAGTTGCATAATTTATATGCTATGAAAGCTATTGTCATCCTTTATTACCAAGACGAGTTTTTACAATCCCATATCGCATGATTGATATCCATGCTACGTGGATAATGTTAATGGGAAATGGCAAAAATGACTAGCGATCTCCTGAAATTCCATTTGTGGCATTCGCGAGTCACAAGTTAATCAGTGACAGTAGGCTGACAGTTTTAACAACCCTTTTAACAGCCCCACTTGTGTGTGATGCTTACCTAACAACTTTAGTACCATTTCTGTTAACTTGTATGTCTACCATAGTCCCTGAATCACTATATGCAGCTAGGTTAATCTCTGAAAATTCTGCCTGAAATCGAAACAGATCAAGAACAGCATAAGATCAGCATCAATACCAATTTCCTTTTTGATTTTTCCTTTTACGGAACTCTCGTTTACATATGTTGTTAAACAATGAAATGTCCTCAAGGACTCCAGATACATGTACCGGTACCAGATGCTTTTGGTACCAACGAAAGACATTCTGTGGTCCTTGAATCCATTATTTGCTTCAATGCCTTCTTCTTAAGTTCCTCTCAACCAACGGCCCAGCTTCACCACACATGTATCTGACAGCGTAATTTCCCTCGAAGGGTTGGCTAGCCAGTGTCCCTGCAGAGTGCACTATTACACCAGCAAGAGACTTTCGAAGGGTGAAGTGGACAAAAATATCAGCACGGTTTCATCTTCAATTAATCCGAAACCTTCCCCAACGCTCGGCAATCATCCAAGGCTGCTTGGTATGGATTCCCAAGTGTCCACTTAGTTCATCAGAAAGTTTGGAGATGTCGTCACTTTCAGAATGTATTGTCATCGTATCCGACTCGTATCGGGTGATGTTCCCCCCGGGGCGGGGATTTATCACAGATGAGATATGTGATATGGCATCAAAGGGTAATAATATTGAACATATCGCTAGTGATAGCCGCATGGATTAGGCCTACTTGATGTCGAAGAGGGAAATTATGAACCAGGTTGTCGCGGAGACAACTGAGTTTAAGTCTGATGCTAACCAAATGATTCACCATAACAGTGGCAAACAGGTCGCCGAGAACACAATAGCCCCCTTGCCACCTAGAAATAATGTTATTTTGCAAACCAACCTACCTGTTCTACTCTAATATCCCAATCACCAAACACCTTTCTTCCTCTAAAATATTTTGACCTATAACAAAGGAAGGTTGAGTCAATTTGGTAGAAAGATTGATGCGGGATACGAGAAAAGGCAAGTCAGTGTCCTTCAGCCACGATTTTGAGAGCATCATTAGAGGCAGAGTGATGCAGTAAGCATTACCGTTCTTTCCACTTACACTGATCATGATTCTCCCATCATGAATTCCTGATTGAAATGTTGTAGGTGGAAGCTGCAAAAGCTGCCATTTAAGAAGATCAAACTGCCAGGCAGCCGACACGATAACCATAATTGAACACATGCTGGCAAGTCATTCGTGCCATGTTTGGTTTGCAAAGATTGGTCTCACAAAAGTTGCGCTTCCACTACAAAAAAAGCCGCTCTTGTTCTGCTTCCATTACAGAATTACCGGGTTTAATAAGTCCGGTTCTATTAAGTGCGGATCTATTTAGTTTGGATATAGGTCATGCACAGTCGCAAGCGACCGTGGAGCCACCTGTAGCCGAGCATAATACTACAAATAGATCCGGTGTTATTGCCATTCCACTACAAAATTTATCCGCTTCTAGATTCGGAGTATGATCGGCTATGCTATCCGAACTAAATAGATCCGCACTTAATAGAACCGGACTTTTTAAACCCGGCAATTCTGTAATGGAAGCAGAATAAGAGCGGACAAATACCGGCTTTTTGTAGTGAGTCACTTTCAGAATGTATTGTCATCGTATCCGACTCGTATCGGGTGATGTTCCCCCCGAGGCGGGGATTTATCACAGATGAGATATGTGATATGGCATCAAAGGGTAATAATATTGAACATATCGCTAGTGATAGCCGCATGGATTAGGCCTATTTGATGTCGAAGAGGGAAATTATGAACCTGGTTGTCGCGGAGACAACTGAGTTTAAGTCTCATGCTAACCAAATGATTCACCATAACAGTGGCAAACAGGTCGCCGAGAACACAATAGCCCCCTTGCCACCTAGAAATAATGATATTTTGCAAACCAACCTACCTGTTCTACTCTAATATCCCAATCACCAAACACCTTTCTTCCTCTAAAATATTTTGACCTATAACAAAGGAAGGTTGAGTCAATTTGGTAGAAAGATTGATGCGGGATACGAGAAAAGGCAAGTCAGTGTCCTTCAGCCACCATTTTGAGAGCATCATTAGAGGCAGAGTGATCCAGTAAGCATTACCGTTCTTTCCACTTACACTGATCATGATTCTCCCATCATGAATTCCTGATTGAAATGTTGTAGGTGGAAGCTGCAAAAGCTGCCATTTAAGAAGATCAAACTGCCAGGCAGCCGACACGATAACCATACATGTAATTGAACACATGCTGGCAAGTCATTCGTGCCATGTTTGGTTTGCAAAGATTGGTCTCACAAAGCATCACAGAAATTTTTCTGGTGATGTCGCTATAGCTTTGCCATCAATGGCAGAAACATCATCATTCTCCACTTTATGATCTGGAGAAGCATGGTGGATTGTAGTAATGCTCTTAGTACTGAAGGGAAGGCAATGCCAGATGATCATGCTCCTTCTGGTTTGAGTGTAAGAAATGCTTCCTTTTCCATTAGGGCACAATTCTAGTACCACTTGCGTGTACAGAGATATCCTGAGAAATGCAGGCCATTTTACAGGTCCCTACCACTCCCCACATTAGAGATCGGTCGGCAGAGGAGGTTATTTCGGATCGGAGACACTGTGCTGACATCCTGAGAATCTCAGGTCATTTTGGGTCGTATTCATAAAGCGGTTCTATCTTTGGAACCGCCTTAGGCCAGTTCCAAGTATCGTCAACCACTATACCTGGAACCGGCCTAAGACGGTTCTAATGATAGAACCGTTTCATGAATACGACCCTTACGGTCTACCCTCCCTCAATAAGCGCGAGTTGGGGAGCCGGTTGTGAAGACCCTGGGTACGAGGATGCTGTGCTGAGAGATTACAGAGAAGTCAAGTGCAAAAGACGCCAGTGGATGCTGTACATCTTCAGACAGGACATTCTAATTTATCCCGATTCTCACAGCGAATGAAGTACCAATAAAAGATGGCAATTTTTCACACTTATATACGATTCAATATGTTGGTCGGATCTCAATATATTGCATGCACTCTAACTCTTCATGTCTGGGGAGACGTGCAGCTGTGGCAAATGATGAGAATTCCAATAGATGAACTTCATGTTCACCATTCCTCTTTCTGTTATGTGAAACGAAATCTGGCTGTGATGGGTTTGAACAACATTTCATTGCAGTTGATTTTCGTTTGTAGCACAGTGTTAACCTTTGAAGTAATGGAACATTTCCATGTATCAAAAGTCCTATTTCGAGTGCTTGACATTTGGCTAGAAGTTCATTTGCTCTTGTTAGCTATCAACCCCAGTGGTAATGACTTTTAATGCATGGTATGGGAATTTAAAGAATTTCATGGGAATCAGTGCCATACCTTGAACAGTGAAATCAACTGGTGTAACCAATAGTGAGACCTTAGGAAGTCATATGGTCATGGCCAACCAATGGCCACATGCGACTGGCTCTCTTGCAGCCAATAGCCAATGGCGACAAAAAACAGCTACTCTTCGAGGTTATTTCCTTTATCAGTTCAAAGCAGCAATTTCACTTACCAGTCAGTGTGCGGATCATCTATAACCAGTAGAGTTTTACATCTATCTTTATTATACGCTGGCCGAGCCTGGGTCGTGGCAGAAAACAAAGCACGAGTTAGTCCACCAGGTGTACTTTTACTAGGAGAGCTCGGTGCACTCGGTGAGGGACCTCGTTTCGTGAATGATAAGATCCCAGTGTCCTTCTCCTCATCCTGTAGATCACCTTGTAGGTCACTGGAACTAAACCTCCTCCTCAGAAAATTCATCTTCCCCTGGAAACTAGCGCTGAAGCTTGAGAACGAAATTTTGGCAGATTTTGTTAAACCACCAAAAAAGAAAATAATGACTTAAATGTGCTATGTATCCTTTAGTACTCCCTTCAGATTGGCTGAAGTCGTAAGCCACAAATCGTCTGTGTGTGTGCCTGTAGTCCTATGATAAAGGTCTACATCTGTCACTCCAGCTGAGCCTGTAATGAAAAAGGGAAACATTTTTACGATATTGGAAGAGGTAACATAAAACAATGCAAGAACAAAATTGCTGCATTGGTGAAGCTGTCTTTGAAGTCTGCCCGCTGAATGGTACTTCTTAGTATCTATCGCCAACAGACCATCTCATAAACTCTTCCTTACTGACCACTAAAGAGCCATCCATTACAGAATATTGAGTCAGACCGAAGTGGAGGCAATTGAATCTAATCTTCTATTCAAGAGTCTGTCTTGAAAGGAAGATGTTCCTCTTCAACGCGAACTGAGTCAGTAAGGGGAGCGCGGTGGCCCAGTCGTTCAGCATCGAACTCGTGTTCGAGAGGCAACGAGTTCGATTCTTGGTCTAGTCACCATTTTGCTCTCTGTTCTCTCAACTGGTTTGACAGAATCAAGTGATGCGATGCTCCTTGAGTTTCCCAGAAAGGTTTCTGGAGTGACTGACGTGAGATGCCTTTGTCCTACAGGAGAAATAGCGCCACATGAAGCTTCACATAATACGAGTATGAAAGCTCGACACATGGCCACCTTGTCGAACCACCTCGTTACCAAGCGAAAGAAAATAACTGATGCTACAGCATCCCAAATGTGAAAAACGTAGGCAAAAAGACCACACGTGACGAATTTTGATATCTAATGGAAAAGATACTAGTAATTGCACTCATCCCTTGTGATAACGTGACATCTGACGTGAAGACCAATAGAAAACATCTCCATCTGCCTCGATAGGCGAAATTACAATGTAACGGATTGCTGTACCATTTGGTAATGATGTACATGTACACGACGGTATTCTAGTACGAGGCACATTACCATAGTTGAATGTCATGGCAGCTTCTACCCGAGCTACGAGGCATGTGCTGTCATCTGGAAATGTGTCGGCATGTATCATAATTAACCAAGATACAGACATCTCTAATCCGTGTTTTTGCTGGTCGACACCATTACCATCTTCTGCATGGCTTCCCGCAATCAAATAAAGGCAGAGCAAGAGAAAGGAGCTGCA
Organism: Notospermus geniculatus; assembly: GCA_002633025.1. Classification (NCBI taxonomy): domain Eukaryota; kingdom Metazoa; phylum Nemertea; class Pilidiophora; order Heteronemertea; family Lineidae; genus Notospermus; species Notospermus geniculatus. The sequence continues at coordinate 234,037 of NMRB01000082.1, forward strand.
GAATTTACACGCAGAGTTGCTCCAGGTCAGTTAATCTGGTCGCAATGATGATGTACGTACTAGATTCTGTCAAATTTTCATCCTGTTTCGCAGGGATATTTCAGATGATGTACGGCGATTGTGCTGTATCTAGAGATGACGAAACATCCTCGAGCAAAATCAATACCCATAGCTCGCAGAGTTGGTTGGGTTGATAGCAACAAGAGAAGACTGCACTTTCATGACATTCGAGTCCCAGTGGCTGAGTACAGAGAGTTAGCTGGTCGCACTTTCTTTCATCTATAATCAATTCTCATTTGGATTTAGCCGGAAGATATGATTTCCCATTCGGCTAGTTTGTCAGGCATCCAGGTTATGTTTATCTTTATGTAGTTGGCTTAACCTACCAGGCCATGTCCATATTAGCCTGGAGGTCTTGCAACATCGGTCAACATACTGAAGTTAAGCACAGCCAGTTAGTGGATGGGTGAGCATCTGGTGATCCCCCATCTCATAGCCAAGGTTGTTGTGAACATCGACCCCCAAAGATCATTCTTCTTTGGTCGAGGACGAGACCCCCCGCCTTGTTCAAGGGCGCATTGTGTGGTCGCACCCTAAGAACAGCTGAGCCACCCCTGCCAATGAGGCCTTCCTCCTTGTCCTCGTGGTCTTCGCATCGGTCCCCATCACGGCAGGCATTGCAATCGGTAGATGGATGACCATCACCACACTCCTAGACGATGCAAGATGATTGGTGACACAATACAATGATACCATCACTAGTTCTCCCCTGACATAACACTACAAAGCGCATTCTATCAGATACATGTAAATTTTACCAAAACATTTGTGCCCACAACCCGCTTGACCAGCTTAGCGTGTCAACGGCCATTGAATGATATTAAGCTTCTGACGTCATGTGGTAAGAACTATTACACTTTGTTGGATAATGTTTTTAACAACTTCAAGACAGGACTGCCCACATATACAATGTATACTGTATCGGTAACCTCAAAACATTGGAACGACCCACATTGAAACGACCCAAATTGAAACCAGCCAGAATATTGAAACTGTTCAAAGGTTTATATTAAACAGAGGTCATCAACTTTGGGGAAATCTCGGAAAGTAAGAATATTAATTAGTCCAAGTCTCATATACAGGCAATAAATAGAGGTGCTGACAAGTCAACACTCTGTGATGAACAGCAGCCTCTAACTAGGCCATATCAGTAAGGGGCCATCTCACGATCTCAAGGGGTATCACACGATGGTGATACATAATTTGTTTTGCATTGCAGATTGGGGGCAGGCCTATACAGCAAATTGCATAAAAAAGGGGTGATAACTTCACTTTTGAGATAATTAATATCAAAGTGACAGTGCTGACGGGTACCAAATGGTATAGGCAAGTTGTGGCAATACTTACCCCTATTTTAAGCCAGTTTTCAAATGTAATGTTTTTCACTGCCCCCGTTTGCCAGTGCCTCCCAACAAAAGATTGACGGAATAAGCCGCGACCTGACAATGGGTGAGGCACTGATCAACATGTCTTTCTGTATTTTAGTGTCCGCCGAACAATAAAGCGGGCATTGTCATACGGGAGGCATTCTCATACATTACACCTGGGCTGGATCACCAACTTCAAGCACATGAAGCANTGCCCTTTGACCCGATGTTAAAAACACAACATTTTCAGCAAAAAAGTGAGGGGGCTATAGCCCCCCCAGCCCCCCCTGCTCCGACGCCCCTGGATCAACATGTCTTTCTGTATTTTAGTGTCCGCCGAACAATAAAGCGGGCATTGTCATACGGGAGGCATTCTCATACATTACACCTGGGCTGGATCACCAACTTCAAGCACATGAAGCAACTTCAAGTCAAAAATTTCACGTAAACATAGGGACCAGATTCGGCTGCAAAAGTTGCTTTAATTTCTTTGAGTGTGAAGTCGGAGTCAGTGGGTCACATTCCACCGGAACAATCACTATAATGCGATATTTTGCATGTTTTGGCTGGTTTCATTTTGGGTCGTTTCAATTTGGGTCGTTTCAATGTTTTGAGGTTACCTACTGTATCTGCTCTCCCTCCTTTGTACACAAGTCATGCCCCGGTCATGCCCCGCCTCAGTCTGTGTCACGGCGGTAGTTATCTTCCGACAGAACGCATGTCTAGCATACACTGTTGCTATCTTCGCGTGCATGTCGATGAAGATCAAGATTGGAGCCACTGTTAGGCGGATTAAGGATCACCATCCATCAGCAACAAATTGATTCTTGCTATCACCGCAATGCTGCTGGGTTTTGCCATCGTGTAATAAGATTACAATTCAATCTCTCATTTTTTATGACGAGTGGATAAGCTGACTACATTTTAACCCAAGATTTTTGCAAGCCATGACCGTCCACTAAACAAATTGAACCAAATGAGGGAATTTTTTGGCTATATGATCAGCGTATACTTCACGGAGCTTTTCTTCTGAAGTCATTACATGTGGGCTGAACCTGAATGTTGATGGCTGATGTCGTGAATGTGAAACTGCCACTGGCGGGTCTTCAGTGCTGCTACCATTTCCTCAAATCTGGGATCCGCCAAGAATCTGTGCTTGGGCCGTTGTTGTTGCGTGTTTTCATAAATGACACAGGGTGACAGTGGCTTTTTCTTTCATATACCGATGACACATACCAATAAACATTACCACCGATTACTGTGTTGTACATTTTGATCAACATGGACGACATCATCCCCCTTCTTCTAACTGGCATCAGAGCCATCGATAGGCAGGCAGTAATCATCATTCTAATCAGTATGTCACGTCCCTCCGGACCTCTACAAAGACAGCCACGTCATTCCCGGCACGAGTTCTGATAGTTGGCATTGATAAAGAAGACCGTTATTGACAAACTGCATGGCAGGCAATGCATACGAAAAACTGTGAACGAACGAATCAGCAAGTATTGGTTTTCATGTTTCCCTAAAGATTTGGTATGTTGGGAACAAAATTGTCCTCATTTTTCGGCTCTTAATTGACTGTAAACAATGAATAGTATTCATGAGGGTGTCGTCATGGTGACGTAATCGCCAAATCCATGCCACATTGGGTACATTATCCCTGCCACCACATAGGGAGAGAATTTCAATTATTCTCCGCCGAGACATCAGATCTCGATAATATTCTGCAATCGACAAAGAGAATCATGGGCTTGGTGTTTTAGACATCACAGAACCCTGGTCAAATGATTGTTGTTCTCAAAATAAAATTGACCTTTAAAGCTTTGAAGAACTGCGTTTGATTGAGATTACATCAGATCGTAACCTCAACTGTCTGTGGCAAGAACTGAGCCAGGGTGAATTACTGAATGACTCCAGGTTAATGGTGAGTTTGATTGGATGACTCCAGGTTTAAGGTGATTTAACTCAGAGCTACGAACCCAAGGTTAACTTTGGGTTAACTCAACCACAACTGAATACGTTTTGACAATTTTGGCTTTCGTTCTCTTTTCTCTTTTTGTCCAGGCCAGGAATTGTTGGAGCCATTGTTAGAGTNTGTACGCATAAGAATTCTAATGATTTGCTGCTTCAATTTGGTGACAGGCAAAAAGCGCAGTTACCAAATGTCACTGTACGCATAAAAATTCTAAAACGATCTGCTGCTTAAAGCGCATGCAGGCATAAAGTGCAGTTACCAGATGTTACTGTACGCACCCAATGAATTCTAAAACGTTTTGCTGCTTCAATTTACAGAATTGGAAATAAGTAGGCCTAAATATATTATTTATCAACATAACGCACAAGAGGACAAAATTGTTGAAAGCCACTGATGATTTTCCATTTGTTTAATGTCCCATAGCAACCATACATTTCCATCCACAATGTCGATTTCCACATGATATCACTCATTATCGTTAACAGTATTCTGTCAATTTAAGTGATTCCCTATAAAAATCGAGGATACCAATTCGTTTGTAATACATCGGCTTCCCTTTATGATGACAACCTTCGGGGTTCAGATGAATCCAGGGACGAGCTACCTCGGCTGATGAAGAAACTGAAACCTTTTAGATTTTTACTTGTACGCCGTCAGTAAAAAACTTAGGCAAAATATGGCTTTATGGCGAATGATGGAATGGAATTCTGCAACTTGAGTTAATCTTGAAGGTACATGTACTTGCACTTCATTGTCTTCATGGTTATGTGTTCCAAAGAAACTACTACCAGAACATGTCTTTATCAACTTCACTAATAGGTAAGACAAAATATAGATGAAATACTTAGTATCCCTCGTAACTGGTGACTCAATATTGCTATTCTAAGAACAATGCAGTTTTGTTCATACTGATGTTTCATTATAGTCTTTATCTAGCTATGCTAGTTCATTATTAACCCCTTCACACCGTCTTTAGTTCTCTAACCGTGGCAAAGTTACGACCAAAGCACCACATAATTTATTTGCCTCGTGGCAACTGAATTTAACCAGATGGAATTCCGCACCATATTGCACCCTCGGAGGTGGTAAATAGCGGATTCTCCTCCTGTGTTCTGCTTTTAAATAGACCAATTGAATATGGGAATGCCAACCCGTGGTCAGAACCAGAACATGCTGTCTGTTATTGCTTTTTACCGCTTTGGAAGGACACCAAAGACGCTGGAAGGCTGAGCACGTTATCTGGTGTCATTCAATAAATTAGGGGTGTCTATTGTCACACTACTCGGCTGAGTCACCATTTAAATGATATTGGCTTCCTTGGGTTATTGATAAGGTGATTCATGATTGGAGGAGATTTCTGAGAACTCAAACAGGTGATGATACAGTACTCCTCTCACAAAATGAAAAAAGATGTCCAGAATACAAATTAAACTTGGTTCTTGCTGCAAACCTTTCTCTCAAAAACCTGAACGGAGACAGGGCCCATGCCATCTTTTTTATTGTACCGATAGGCCTACAGGATGTTAGCACGACTCAAGGATCTTTTCCAACGGCAGGCAAAGATAAAAATGGCAAGAAACATACAGAATTGTAGATACAAGCCTAAATCTTTCCCAGCAGCCTTACAAAGAGTAGAGTGATGTAAACCCAAACCACTGAGTGATGAGAATCTGAGATACATGACTTACCATATAGCGTGTAGCAGACCTGCTTCCCTCGGAGACGTAATCCTCAGGCCTTATGATCAGCTAGCAAGGCCAGACGATACTTGACGATACTGCACCAGGTTACTCACTGGGGAAGCTAATCCCAAAGACACGGACGAGACAGTCGGTCTTTTTAGCTCGGATCTGTCAAACGGCTGCGAGCTGCGGCCATCTTGAATGATTTCGTCGAGTAGGAAGGGAGGGGCGGCCGCGCGCGCCAAAACGGGTGCCAAGGTTTCGTAGGGTGACAAGTCCGCCCGAATATCCTGCTAATGGTACATAGCGATGTAGGCTAAATATAATGTACATGCTCTTCGCTGCTACTCGGTATTAGCTGCAGTCATCGATTTTGTGCAGGTATCAATGAAGTGCAATGTCAATAGTAATATATTATGTAAGTGTGTTGCTAAGGCTTCCATGGCAACGGCGGGATTTCTAGCATGGTAAGCGCACCCTTTAGACGAGTCGCCAGGACCCAATGTCAAAACTGCTGATAGTATGGTTTCAGATAACTCGTCTGGCCTGGACGTGTGCCTCGAAATGTCTGATGCTCTGAATGATATGTTGAGAATTAATGCCTCGGATTAACCCTATAAATTTACCACAAGCCTTTAAAATCTCCAACCAGTCATGGATATCGTTGGAATATCTTCGTCAACGATAAACGCTAAAAGCCCGTATTTTTGACGTCTCAAACTAGTGAAATTCATTGGAACCTGATTCAACCGATTGTGACGTCCTCATCGTTTCCGTCTGCGTCTATCGTAGACGATCTAAACCTCGCTCAAATTCAGCTGCCTCGATTACCGAGTGTCAGTCTGCATTTCTTCTTGGGCAGAGTAGTAGGGGGCATGGTAGAAAGAGAATTTTACTCTGCAGTCTCGTCACCATTATCGATGACCCTCTCCGATCACCTGACCGAGACTTTCAAAACGAGAGAACCAAAATACGTCGTTACTTTCCATCCTCCCACAGCAGGGCTTTGGTCTCGCTCCTCTTCATGCGCTCGTATGATAGGATGACGAACCCCTGCGGTGGGAGGACGTTAGATTATGAGAACAATCAGGTCAGGTCGGCTTGTGCTTTTGGGCAGGCGACTTCGGCCTGGTCCCTCGATCAATCCAACCTATGACGTCATTTTGTGCTACATAATAGAACTACATTTTAGTTCCTCGTTGTGCGTCCTCTGCAGACTTTTCTGTGGACTCAATCCTCCAAAATATTAGGAACCATCATTGATATAGAAAACTCACTTTTATTCGTAATAAACATACATGAATTATGTACAAATGTTTTTGGTTACATATTCCTACCTTTTTCCTAAGTAGCTAAAATTGTGTAATTTCAAGCTGTTATTATGAATAAAATAGTCAAAACGCCATATAAACGGTTTACACTAAAACCTCTACATTTTATAGATACGGTATATTCGCTCATCATTTATACAGTGGTTATGAGGCTTCGAATCTTTTAATCAACCTCGTAAAAATTGGAATGATTTTTTTACAAAATATTTCTGCATGCTTCGTGGATGGCTTGTCGATACCGGAAAACCTCGATTGTAGGGCAGAGAAGCTACACCCCGATTCCGAAGATATGGATGGGGAATACCGTAAAGTACAGTACCGTCAGTGATATAGCACGTAATAGGTGGCGCTGATTGCAGAGACATGCGGTCTCTTCAGTTGCTGTTCTTTCCAGTTTCTGACGTACAAAAAACATAACATCCAGTGTGCTCGGGCAAGTCAAAGCGGTTTCCCACAAAAGTCCAAGGTAAAATGCAGTCCGCTTATCGATGTTATGGCCGAGTCATGGTAAGGTTGGTAACCCCACCCTATATTCGAGATTTTCCAGGAAGTCGGACGAATTTATACATAAAATAACAATCGATATATGTATATACATGTATTGCTACTTTGGAATGATTTTGGCATAAAAGTGGATAAAAATAAAATGATAGATCAATAGGAATGCTTAAGACATTTCCAAGACGATTTCTACGACCATATGCTCTCATCTTTTTCGAGGGTCTACACATGTTTCAAACATGGGCCTAAACTCCATGTTCGTCAATGAAAAAGCAGCTATTGGTGTCCTAACTTGAGAAATACAAACACCATGAAAGCCTTGCTCTAGATCTGGACTCGTAGAAAATGGCTGTTTGGTAGGGTATAAAAGTATAAAATAATTGAATTTTCGGATCGATGGACGATTGCATCCCATCCCTGTAACAACGGTAAAAGACAGCATCCTTCCTTCACGGAGATAGTGCCTTTTTTTACTCTGCGTGGTTGATTAGAACAGAGAGATGCTGTCTAAAAATATGACGATTCTGTATCGTGGATATTTGAATTTCGAGCTAAGACCAATAATTATCAACCTGAGAGATTTCCAGTGGACGTGTACGAAATTGCCAAATAGGTGGACTGAGATGCCGGTATTAAACCAGCGTTTAAGGGCGGAGTGATAGATGATTCTTGGCCCTAGGACCAAATGGATGGACGGTCACTGGATGGACAGTCGCGCTAAGCAACAAAACTACAGGAGTCTGGTGTTATTGGAAAAAATACGAAACAACGTGACTGGCATGCCCTATGGACATGCACCGAACCGTCAGCTTTCTGCTCCACATCATCGCTTGGAGCTACACGGCGTCTCTGAGTTGGCAAGTGCTGGCCTACGTTATTCATCATGGGGAAAATGTTTAGATCACAAAAGAATATAAATCTTCCCCCGTTATCATTCCATAGGTTGAAACTGAGATTATGCTACAGAACAGCATAGAGGAAGTTTGATTCCGTTACGATAACAGTAATCATTCTGCTAACTCTAAAGGAGAAATGGTGGGAAAGAACCATCCTTACACTTTTACCAAACGCAACAATTAGTGATAATATTGCCATCTTCAATCCGTATCGGAAAATGACAGAGTTCTATTCAGATGATTCGTCCTGCTTCGAAGTACATGTAATCAGGAAAGGCAGCTACATGTACCAACCAGAAATTGCTTTATCCACGCCTTTACCAATCAGAAATTGTTTTGTGCTCGCCTCTATACCAATCACAAATTGTTTTGTGCACGCCTCTGCCAATCAGAAATTGTTTTGCGTACATGTGCGCTTCTTGTCATAGGATAGCTCTCCAACATAGGGTGGTCATGAGTATACCTATACTGAAAACAATTCCAAAGTTCCGATTTCATGCTGCAAGCGTCACAGTTCCATGATTAATATTTACCTCTGGGTGGAGGTTGGTAACCCATTTCCGGATTGTACGACGGGGGCCTAACGTTCTTCCGTGGTCCGTAAGATGGCCCGGACTCAGAGATCCCGTTATAGGACGTCTTCAAGTGCAAGAAGGACACAAATAAATCGAACACGGACGCGATGAAAAATAGACTGTTCAACGCCAAGTAAACCTGGAACATTGGCATGAAGTCGTGACGGTCTGGGTGAATGTTCAGCAAGTAATAAAAGACGAAGGCGGATATACACGTACATCCGAACGCGCAAAGGAGGGCGATAATCCCCAAAACAAAGGAGAGCGTGTACATCCCTCTCTGGTCAGTCCTATCGGCAGCAATTCCAACCCCACCAGCTACGATGAAGAAGAATCCGCCCCATATGCCCGCACCCAAGAAGAAGAAGGGCACTTTGATCCCGATGATGATGGCGTAGAAAATTAGCGAAAGGACGCCGCAAATGATGTGTAAAATTCCTGTCAGGGATGTGCCAGCCATTTTGGAAGTTGACAGCTATGCCTTGTCGCTTCAAATATCCAGGTCAGTCTGAAAAGAGAAAGACGGGAGACACATGAAGAATCAAGATTGCGTCACCAATAGCAAGGGCTGGACTGCGCTGTAATAACAATTTGAGGAATTTGTGACCTGCCAATTGAACTTGTAGCATGTCGAAAACAAGTCAGGGATTTTATATCGTCGTTACATGACGCTCGACATTTTTCACGAGTCCGCAGTTGTTTTAAGAGCCACTTTATACCATGAAGAGGATGTAAGTACATATTAGTGATAATGTAATTATTTCCGTTTCTGTCATATATATGGACCCGAGAGTCCATCGAGACGTATCAAGATCTGGCCCATGATAAATCGTTTGTTTATATATCGAAAGACACGAGCATTTTTCCTGTTCTTTATGACCGTCTACCAAAGGAATAACAAACAAATGGTATTCATTGTGCATACAGTCAAAAACAGATAAGAGAGGAGTACATGTTTTTTTCCGAAAGCTGGCAAGTCCTTGTCCACGTGTTTTGGTCACTAGAGGTGCAACCGAAACACGGTAATACATGTGTAAATAAGTTGGTATTAATCTCCATAATAGAAGAATCAGAAATGGTACCAGAACCATGGAAGTACATGTATCGACTTCAACGACTTGGCCTGGCGGTGTGTTTTTCAAAGTGTGAATTGGCAAAATCACTTCGCTTCCCGCTTGTGGTATGCATATCTGCAAATGTAAATTCTGAATGGAATTTAGGGCCTATGCCTAGAACGACAACAGTCCTAATACTAGGTCTAGTATAATTCCTACGGCATTGGTCATCAACGTGGCATATTGTAAGTCAGAGTAGACTGGTAGCACCTGTGACCAATGTTAGGAGGTCGGCAAACATAAATCATACGTCCATACCATGCATCTGCATGCACAGGAATACCTTTTGTGCTATTCCAGTTGTCAATGAGCCAGTTTCTGTGAGGGATACACCTCCATGCATATTCAATAGGCCACAGCGTATCTGTCTGACTCTGTTTCAATGAAGAATGACCCCACCCCAGGGATGTATGAACAATGAATCTGATGAGTCAATGTAGCAAGGTTACATTGTTGGCAACAATCGAATCATTTTCTTGTTGTTGGAACCTGAAAAGTTTTCCCGATTGAAGAAGAACGTTTTTCCTAATCAAGGTTTTACTCGTGTCCGATGTAATAGGAACACAGTGTTTTTCTGATGACAAAGTATCTAAATCACCACCACCAGATCCTGTGCCTGCCATGTACATACAGTGATATTGTCTGCACTTATCTGTTGTCTACTTTGTTTTTACGTCTTATAAGAGCTGTTTGACAGCAAGCTAGTCAATCAGCAGAAGACACATAAAGTTACCATTGAACTCCACACATAAAATATTATCATTACCACCACAATTTTAAGGGTAAGGTCCACCTGTCAAGGTTAGGCGACGATATCCAACCTACCTGCGATCGATAGCTTGCCAGTAATGGCGGCCATTTTGCATTATTGGGACCGTTGACCCACCTTGATCTAGTTTCTAAAAAGGCGTCTTTCTCGAAGTTTGATGCCGCCAACAGAAAGATTGACGTTCTTTTATGAGCAATTGATCCTTCGACGACACTTTTTTACTATGGAATGGCAGAATAGTCGCACGAATACAACAAAACTGAGGTCTAAAATATGCGAGAAACGTGAATTTCTGTGTGCACTACCATTTCACAACAACACTGGTAATTCTTTCAACATTGACCGGTTTGGGGCCCGAAAACGCTTATTTTAGGTTCTTTCCTATGAAAACTGAAGAACATTTGGACTGTCTCTTCATAAACTTACCTTTCACATTATTCATAAACTTGTAATCCATTCACTTTCTGCACCATCCACGAAATAAATTCTTATCAAAACCTCCCTGAACTAAATTTGTGTGCAAAGCACTGCGCATTGGTACAACAATAAGGTATTGGGGACGCGCTTGAGTCGATGAATTAATGACAAAAGTGGAATACAGGGCAGGTATGAATAGATGTGTGATTAATGGTTACAATGTCCCAAACTGTGAACGGGCTTATGTTCACAGTTCACTTGTGTTGTATACGCATTATTTACATGGTCATACATGGACAGTTCATGTCTGTCACAATCTTGGACGATACTTTTGTGGACATTATCGTAATCTCTGGTTCAATTTTGCTGATTTTTTTTATTTGGTTTGTACTACGCCCACAAGAAATAATTAACATATCTTGAGATATGTCGGTTATCAACATTCTTCATGAGTGCAGCGAAAATTAGGACTTTTTAAGGGGTGTCTGTGACTGGACTTGTGTGAACACACTTGCCGGTGTAAGAGTAAATGTTATCCACAGGGAAAGTGTCCTGCTCTTTCACCAACGACGGACAGGCTCGGTTCGAACCCACTGCAGTGCAGCCGGGTTTTCGTGCGGCCGCCGCAGGCCTTGTGCTTTGGTGCGAAGGAACAGCACGCGAAGGCATCGCCGTATGCTACTAAGGTGGAAAATACTCAGAAAGCAGCCGACTGGGAAGTGGACTCAGTTCAGGTGGCTGCGCAAAAGCCGACCGATCAGAGATTCATCTCGCGTAGCTTTCCTCCCTGTGCTCTGCGTTTCAGGCTGACCCTATCCCTACATCTTCTTGCACGACTCTGCCAACAGTCCGACGGCGAGTGCTTGTTGGCTGTCCTCCATGCCGCGCCCTAATGAGCGATGAAATGTACGGTACCCGAGCTGCGCGCCAAAGCAGATTGAGGTCGGAGGTCAACCAAGGCCATCTTCGCAATCCGCCTGGTTCGAAACAGAGCCCACATTCGCACTCTAGCGGCGACAAAACGAACCGATTTCCCGGTCAAGAATCTTGAGGAAAACTTTTCACAGTAAATGTTTTTATTTTGGAATGCGCGTTTATAGAAATCGTGTACACATCACAGTACAATTTGTTGATATGCAAAAAAGGCTGAATACATTTGATACACCGTAGTTTCACACCTACAAGTAAGAGATCGCAACGGTCAAAGCCTGACCAGTTTCACTCAACTTTCAACAAGAGGTGAAAGTTAGACATCATGGGCCGTATTTTAGAACGTTCCTTAACATGAAGGTCCACCTTAAATTTATTGTTCTCCATGGTTTTACAATAGACCTTGGATGATAATTCCTCCAAGAATAGACTTAAGGTCGACCTTAACGTTGAGGAACGTTCTAAGTAAAATACGACCCCATGTCTATTTTGGGGGTCTGAGCATTAGGGTTGGCTTTCAAGTTGATTATCTGGCCATTTTGATGTCACATGTGAAACTACAGCATTGAAAATAACGGAATGTTCCTGCTTAATTAACAGTCATGTGTGTCCATTCACAATATGAGACATCGAGCAATTTAGGATGGGTAATTATGGCCTAATTATGGAAAGGTATGAAACAGTGGCACAAAAACGCAAAAGCAAAGAATAGAGATTTAAAGATAATATTATAGTTACAGTTCTGGTGCAGGATGTGCATTAAATCCAAGTCTCTTTCACCATTCATGATTACATGTAAATTTTTTGCCTTGCTCGACATACCACTGACTGAGTACAAGACAGAGTACTAAAGTGAAGTGCTCAGCAAAGGTAACCAGAAGTAAGAGTTTGGAGCATATTGTATCAAGATATCAAGCTATGTCCTGCTTTATCACCATAAAAAACACACGTACATGTATACACCAACATTACTGTAAAAATAGATTTTACAATCATTGCACATTACATTCATTTTACCATACATATTTTCAAATATCATATATAAACACTTCATACATACATTGATTGGAACACAGAATACATTTTTACCACTTCATGTGAAGATCTTGCAGTCTGAATCAGTCATTTTGCTTCCATCAAAAGTGAAAAATATTCAAAAAGTCTGGTGCCCCAAGAGTGAGTTACATCATGCAAAGATAGAAGTAGCACCGGAGTGGGACCCAGTCATGCTGATTGCTTTAAAAACTGTAATTGTTGAATCTTTAGACTTTATATGTAGTTTTCTTTACTTTTCAAATATCAAACATAAAATCTCACATCAAAGCAAATGTGTTTAGCACCATGCATAATTGAAAAGCATTTCAATAACATAAAATTTCAATAATGCATCCTCCGACCAATTGAGGCATTGATACAAAACAGACAAAGCATATTTCCTATATAACTTCAGTTGTTATGTAATGAAGAACTGCGTTTGATTGAGATTACATCAGATCGTAACCTCAACTGTCTGTGGCAAGAACTGAGCCAGGGTGAATTACTGAATGACTCCAGGTTAATGGTGAGTTTGATTGGATGACTCCAGGTTTAAGGTGATTTAACTCAGAGCTACGAACCCAAGGTTAACTTTGGGTTAACTCAACCACAACTGAATACGTTTTGACAATTTTGGCTTTCGTTCTCTTTTCTCTTTTTGTCCAGGCCAGGAATTGTTGGAGCCATTGTTAGAGTATGTCTAGTAAATGCTTTTACATGTACCTCGTCGCAGGAGTTATATCTGAGGGCACTCTGACCTCTCACGATGTGACGTCGCTTTTGCTATACATCCTAATGAGTTGTGTCTGAGAAAAGCACTGACCTCTCTCGATGTGTCTTCGCTTACTGTTCACATCCCAATGAGTTGTGTCCGCGAAAGGCTCTGAAAAGGCTCTGAACTCTCACATCAGTGTGACTTCTCGTTAACTTTAGCAACCTCAGTCAATGTACAAAGCAAACTGAGTTAAGATTCTACCCAGCAAGAGCCAATGAAAGACCATTAATGACTGTGTACAGTGCTAACATTTACCTTGGGTTACATTGCCCAGTGCGGCTGAAATATTCCATTTATACATGGTTACCATGGAGGGTCATACGCTTACCATGGAAGATCATGTGATATTTAGTTGGTCGGTTGACGAAAAGCCGATAAGTATCGGCAATTAATAATTTTTTACACTTCAGTAATTTTCAGGACACTGATGATCACTTTAATTAGTATATTAGGAGGCATTAATTCAATATACATAGGCCTATAGTGGCCATTTGACCAAGTGAATTATCATAAAATATCCATTCACATGTGTTGCATTTTGGTGCAATGTGATTGGCTAGTATTTTTCGTTGCAGGACGAAGCAAACCACAAGGGCCAATCAAATGGCAATAATTTTGGCTCCATTCAGTCCTTCTATATTGGCTTCCAGAAATCCTTCACAGCCACAAAAGTGGCTCTTTCAATTTGACAGCCTGTGCAATTGCTACACTGACACAGCATCAGTTCGTGCGTACACAGGAAGAGTCGCTATAGGCTAGGCTAGCACTGCAGCAGACACTGACAACTGTAGCACACATACATTCAGGCTGCCCAACACAAGATAGTATTGATCCAACAAACACGAGAATGGGCCAGCAGTACAGAACCTCCAGCCTCCAGACATACCAGAATGAATACACATGGGAAGACAAGAAGGAATCGACACACCCTCGTGGGGAAATAACCCATGGATAAATCATGGTAGTTTCCTCGGATGAGGAACTTTGGGTATACAGGGAGGGATGCCATCATGAATTATCAATTCTCTGAACTCTCGCGTCCCGTACAAACTTTAGCAGCATTCAGCTTGGAGATGTCTGTCGGCAAGCCTTGATGCATCAGAAGCTTACGGTGGCCCATAGAGCTCATTGATGAAAAATATTTACATTTGCAATTTTTTTTCAATTCGATAATTTTTTTCTTGGGGTTTGTAAAATTTTCAGAAGTTCCCACCGCGGTGATAATATTTCCACCGCGGTGATAATATTTCCACCGCGGTGGAAATCATTTTCACCGCAGTGAGAATGTTTCCACCGCGGTGGAAATGTTTTCACCGCGGTGGGAAGTTCTCACCGCGGTGAAAACGTTTCCACCGCGGTGAGAATGTTTCCACCGCGGAACATTCCCACCGCGGTGGAAATCATTTTCACCGCGGTGAGAATGTTTCCACCGCGGTGGAAACGTTTTCACCGCGGTGGGAAGTTCTCACCGCGGTGAAAACGTTTCCACCGCGGTGAGAATGTTTCCACCGCGGAACATTCCCACCGCGGTGGAAATCATTTTCACCGCGGTGAGAATGTTTCCACCGCGGTGGAAACGTTTTCACCGCGGTGGGAAGTTCTCACCGCGGTGAAAACGTTTCCACCGCGGTGAGAATGTNTTTTACAAACCCCAAGAAAAAAATTATCGAATTGAAAAAAAAATTGCAAATGTAAATATTTTTCATCAATGAGCTCTATGGGCCACCGTAGAAGCTAGTTGGTGCTGCTGTATGAAAATTCATCTCCACCAATTAACCCAACGTGATCAGGCCCTACAAAATGTCGACAAAAACAGACTAATTGGGTGTCAGGTACAAAGAGGGGTTACCAAGTATGTTGTTGTACGCATAAGAATTCGAAAACGATTTGCTGCTTCAATTTTGTGACAGGCAAAAAGTGCAGTAACCAAATGTTACTGTACGCATAAGAATTCTAAAACGATTTGCTGCTTCGATTTGGTGACGGGCAGCAACCAACTGTACGCATAAGAATTCTAAAACGATTTGTTGCTTCAATTTGGTGACAGGCATAAGTGCTGTTACCAGATGTTACTGTACGCATAAGAATTCTAAAACGATTTGGTGCTTCAATTTGGTGACCGGCAAAAAGCACAGTTACCAAATGTTACTGTAACGCATAAGAATTCTAAAACGATTTGCTGCTTCAATTTGGTGACAGGCAAAAAGCACAGTTACCAAATGAATTCTAAAACGATTTGCTGCTTCAATTTGGCGACAGGCATAAAGTGCAGTTACCAAGTGTTACTGTACGCATAAGAATTCTAAAACGATTTGCTGCTTCAATTTGATAACTGACAGGAGTGCATTTATAATACCAAATGTCACTGTACGCATAAGAATTCTAAAACGATCTGCTGCTTAAAGCGCATGCAGGCATAAAGTGCAGTTACCAGTACTGTACGCACCCAATGAATTCTAAAACGTTTTGCTGCTTCAATTTACAGAATTGGAAATAAGTAGGCCTAAATATATTATTTATCAACATAACGCACAAGAGGACAAAATTGTTGAAAGCCACTGATATGATTTTCCATTTGTTTAATGTCCCATAGCAACCATACATTTCCATCCACAATGTCGATTTCCACATGATACCACTCATTATCGTTAACAGTATTCTGTCAATTTACATAAGTGATTCCCTATAAAAATCGAGGATACCAATTCGTTTGTAATACATCGGCTTCCCTTTATGATGACAGCCTTCGGGGTTCAGATGAATCCAGGGACGAGCTACCTCGGCTGATGAAGAAACTGAAACCTTTTAGATTTTTACTTGTACGCCGTCAGTAAAAAACTTAGGCAAAATATGGCTTTATGGCGAATGATGGAACGGAAGTCTGCAACTTAAGTTAATCTTGAAGGTACTTGCACTTTATTGTCTTCATGGTTATGTGTTTCAAAGAAACTACTACCAGAACACGTCATTATCAACTTCACTAATACATGTAGGTAAGACAAAATATAGATGAAATACTTAGTATCCCTCGTAACTGGTGACTCAATATTGCTATTCTAAGAACAATGCAGTTTTGTTCATACTGATGTTTCATTATAGTCTTTATCTAGCTATGCTGGTTCATTATTAACCCCTTCACACCGTCTTTAGTTCTCTAACCGTGGCAAAGTTACGACCAAAGCACCACATAATTTATTTGCCTCGTGGCAACTCAATTTAACCAGATGGAATTCCGCACCATATTGCACCCTCGGAGGTGGTAAATAGCGGATTCTCCTCCTGTGTTCTGCTTTTAAATAGACCGATTGAATATGGGAATGCCAACCCGTCCACGGTCAGAACCAGAACATGCTGTCTGTTACTGCTTTTTACCGCTTTGGAAGGACACCAAAGATGCTGGAAAGCTGAGCACGTTATCTGGTGTCATTCAATAAATTAGGGGTGTCTATTGTCACACAACTTGGCTGAGTCACCATTTAAATGATATTGGCTTCCTTGGGTTATTGATAAGGTGATTCATGATTGGAGGAGATTTCTGAGAACTCAAACAGGTATGGTTTCAGATAACTCGTCTGGCCTGGACGTGTGCCTCGAAATGTCTGATGCTCTGAATGATATGTTGAGAATTAATGCCTCGGATTAACCCCTAATTTACCACAAGCTTTTAAAATCTCCAACCAGTCATGGATATCGTTGGATCTTCGTCAACGATAAAGTAAAAGCCCGTATTTTTGACGTCTCAAACTAGTGAAATTCATTGAACCTGATTCAACCGATTGTGACGTCCTCATCGTTTACGTCTGCGTCTATCTAAACCTCGCAAAATTCAGCTGCCTCGATTACAGAGGGGGCATTGTAAAAAGAGAATTTTACTCTGCGGTCTCGTCACCAATTATCGATGACCCTCTCCGATCACCTGACCGAGACTTTGAAAACGAGAAAACCAAAATACCTCGTTACTTTCCATCCTCCCACAGCAGGGCTTTGGTCTCGCTCCTCTTCATACGCTCGTATGATCGGATGACGAACCCCTGCGGTGGGAGGACGTTAGATTATGAGAACAATCAGGTCGGCTTGTGCTTTTGGGCAGGCGACTTCGGCCTGGTCCCTCGATCAATCCAACCAAAAATAGATAAGCGAGCTTATCTATTTTTGATCCAACTTATGACGTCATTTTGTGCTACAAAAAAGAACTGGCTCCTCGTTGTGCGTCCTCTGCAAACTTTTCTGTGGACTCAATCCTCCAAAATATTAGGAACCATCATTGATATAGAAAACTCACTTTTATTCGTAATAAACATACATGAATTATGTACAAATGTTTTTGGTTACATATTCCTACGTTTTTCCTAAGTAGCTAAAATTGTGTAATTTCAAGCTGTTATTATTAATAAAATAGTCAAAACGCCATATAAACGGTTTAACTAAAACATCTACATTTTATAGATACGGTATATTCGCTCATCATTTATACAGTGGTTATAAGGCTTCGATTCTTTTAATCAACCTCGTAAAATTGGAATGATTTTTTTTACAAAATATTTCTGCATGCTTCGTGGATGGCTTGTCGATACCGGAAAACCTCGCTTGTAGGGCAGAGCAGCTACACCCCGATTCCGAAGATACGAAACATACATGAATTATGTACAAATGTTTTTGGTTACATATTCCTACGTTTTTCCTAAGTAGCTAAAATTGTGTAATTTCAAGCTGTTATTATGAATAAAATAGTCAAAACGCCATATAAACGGTTTAACTAAAACATCTACATTTTATAGATACGGTATATTCGCTCATCATTTATACAGTGGTTATAAGGCTTCGGTTCTTTTAATCAACCTCGTAAAAATTGGAATGATTTTTTTACAAAATATTTCTGCATGCTTCGTGGATGGCTTGTCGATACCGGAAAACCTCGATTGTAGGGCAGAGAAGCTACACCCCGATTCCGAAGATACGTAATAGGTGGCGCTGATTGCAGAGACATGCAGTCTCTTCAGTTGCTGTTCTTTCCAATTTCTGACGTACAAAAAACATAACAGTGTGCTCGGGCAAGTCAAAGCGGTTTCCCACAAAAGTCCAAGGTAAAATGCAGTCTGCTTATCGATATTATAATGACCGAGTCATGGTAAGGTTGGTTGCCCCACCCTATATTCGAGATTTTCCGGGAAGTCGGACGAATTTACATGTATACTAAAATAACAATCGATATATGTACATGTATATATTGCTACTTTGGAATGATTTTGGCATAAAAGTGGATATGTATATATTGCTACTTTGGAATGATTTTGGCATAAAAGTGGATAAGAATTAAAATGATAGATCAATAGGAATGCTTAAGACGTTTCCAAGACGCAGTAAAAAAAGATTTCTACGACCATATGCTCTCATCTTTTTCGAGGGTCTACACATGTTTCAAACATGGGCCTAAACTCCATGTTCGTCAATGAAAAAGCAGCTATTGGTGTCCTAGCTTGAGAAATACAAACACCATGAAAGCCTTGCTCTAGATCTGGACTCGTAGAAAATGGATGTTTGGTAGGGTATAAAAGTATAAAGTAATTGAATTTTCGGATCGATGGACGATTGTATCCCATCCCTGTAACAACGGTAAAAGACAGCATCCTTCATGGAGATGGTGCCTTTTTTTACTCTGCGTGATTGATTAGAACAGAGAGATGCTGTCCAAAAATATGACGATTCTGTATCGTGGATATTTGAATTTCGAGCTAAGACCAATAATTATCAACCTGAGAGATTTCCAGTGGACGTGTATGTACGAAATTGCCAAATAGGTGGACTGAGATGCCGGTATTAAACCAGCGTTTAAGGGCGGAGTGATAGATGATTCTTGGCCCTAGGACCAAATGAATGGACGGTCACGGTCACTGGATGGACAGTCGCGCTGAGCAACAAAACTACAGGTGTTATTGGAAAAAATACGAAACAACGTGACTGGCATGCCCTATGGACATCACCGAATCGTCAGCTTTCTGCTCCACATCACCGCTTCTGGAGCTACACGGCGTCTCTGAGCTGGCAAGTGCTGGCCTACGTTATTCATCATGGGGAAAATGTTTAGATCCCAAAAGAATATAAATCTTCCCCCGTTATCATTCCATAGGTTGAAACTGAGATTATGCTACAGAACAGCATAGAGGAAGTTTAATTCCGTTACGATAACAGTAATCCTTCTGCTAACTCTAAACAAGGAGAAATGGTGGGAAAGAACCATCCTTATTATACTTTTACCAAACGCAACAGTTAGTGATAATATTGTCCAATATCTTCAATCCGTATCGGAAAATGACAGAGTTCTATTCAGATGATTCGTCCTGCTTCGAAGTAATCAGGAAAGGCAGCTACCAATCAAAAATTGCTTTATCCACGCCTCTACCGATCAGAAATTGTTTTGTGCACGTCTCAACCAATCACAAATTGTTTTGTGCACGCCTCTGCCAATCAGAAATTGTTTTGCGTACATGTGCGCTTCTTGTCATAGGATAGCTCTCCAACATAGGGTGATCATGAGTATACCTATACTGAAAACAATTCCAAAGTTCCGATTTCATGCTGCAAGCGTCACAGTTCCATGATTAATATTTACCTCTGGGTGGAGGTTGGTAACCCATTTCCGGATTGTACGCCGGGGGCCTAACGTTCTTCCGTGGTCCGTAAGATGGCGCGGACTCAGAGATCCCGTTATAGGACGTCTTCAAGTGCAAGAAGGACACAAGTAAATCGAACACGGACGCGATGAAAAATAGACTGTTCAACGCCAAGTAAACCTGGAACATTGGCATGAAGTCGTGACGGTCCGGGTGAATGTTCAGCAAGTAATAAAAGACGAAGGCGGATATACACGTACATCCGAAAGCGCAAAGGAGGGCGATAATCCCAAAAACAAAGGAGAGCGTGTACATCCCTCTCTGGTCAGTCCTATCGGCAGCAATTCCAACCCCACCGGCCACGATGAAGAAGAACCCGCCCCATATGCCCGCACCCAAGAAGAAGAAGGGCACTTTGATCCCGATGATGATGGCGTAGAAAATTAGCGAAAGGACGCCGCAAATGATGTGTAAAATTCCTGTCAGGGATGTGCCAGCCATTTTGGAAGTTGACAGCTATGCCTTGTCGCTTCAAATATCCAGGTCAGTCTGAAAAGAGAAAGACGGGAGACACATGAAGAATCAAGATTGCGTCACCAAAAGCAAGGGCCGGACTGCGCTGTAATAACAATTTGAGGAATTTGTGAACTGCCAATTGAACTCGTAGCATGTCGAAAACAAGTCAGGGATTTTATAAATATATCGTCGTTGCATGAAGCTCGACATTTTTCACGAGTCCTCAGTTGTATACCATTAAGAGGATTAAGTACATATTAGTGATAATGTAATTATTTCCGTTTCTGTCATATATATGGACCCGAGAGTCCATCGAGACGTCAAGATCTGGCCCATGATAATCGCTTGTTTATATATCGAAAGACACGAGCATTTTTCCTGGTTTTCCTTTTATGGCCGTCTACCAAAGGAATACAAACAATCATTGTGCATACAGTCAAAAATAGATAAGAGGAGTACATGTTTTTTTTCGAAAGCTGGCAAGTCCTTGTCCACGTGTTTTGGTCACTAGAGGTACAGCCGAAACACGGTAATACATGTGTAAATAAGTTGGTATTTTTTTAATGACTGATCTCCTTAATAGAAGCATCAGAAATGGCAGAACCATGGAAGTATCGACTTCAACGACTTGGCATGGCGGTGTGTTTTTCAAAGTGTGAATTGGCAAATCACTTCGCTTCCCGCTTGTGGTATGCATATCTGCAAATGTAAATTCTGAATGGAATTCATGCCTAGAACGACAACAGTCCTAATACTAGGTCTAGTATATGCCTACGGCATTGGTCATCAACGTGGCATATTGTAAGTCAGAGTAGACTGGTAGCACCTGTGACCAATGTTAGGAGGTCGGCAAACATAAATCATACGTCCATACCATGCATCTGCATGCACAGGAATACCTTTTGTGCTATTCCAGTTGTCAATGAGCCAGTTTTTTTAAGGGATACACTTCCATGCATATTCAATAGGCCACAGCGTATCTGTCTGACTCTGTTTCAATGAAGATCGACCCCACCCCAGGGATGTATGAACAATGAATCTGATGAGTCAATGTAGCAAGGTTACATTGTTGGCAACAATCGAATCATTTTCTTGTTGTTGGAACCTGAAAAGTTTTCCCGATTGAAGAAGAACGTTTTTCCTAATCAAGGTTTTACTCGTGTCCGATGTAATAGGAAAACAGTGTTTTTCTGATGACAAAGTATCTAAATCTCCACCACCAGATCCTGTGCCACCCCTGTGCCTGCCATGTACATACAGTGATATTGTCTGCACTTATCTGTTGTCTACTTTGTTTTTACGTCTTATAAGAGCTGTTTGACAGCAAGCTAGTCAATCAGCAGAAGACACATAAAGTTACCATTGAACTCCACACATAAAATATTATACCACCACAATTTTAAGGGTAAGGCCCACCTGTCAAGGTTAGGCGACGATATCCAACCTACCTGCGATCGATAGCTTGCCAATGGCGGCCATTTTGCATTATTGGGACCGTTGACCCACCTTGATCTAGTTTCTAAAAAGGCGTCTTTCTCGAAGTTTGATGCCGCCAACAGAACGATTGACGTTCTTTTATGAGCAATTGATCCTTCGACGACACTTTTTTACTGTGGAATGGCAGAATAGTCGCACGAATACAACAAAACTGAGGTCTAAAATATGCGAGAAACGTAAATTTCTGTGTGCACTACCATTTCACAACAACACTGGTAGTTCTTTCAACATTGACCGGTTTGGGGCCCGAAAACGCTTATTTTAGGTTCTTTCCTGTGAAAACTGAAGAACATTTGGACTGTCTCTTCATAAACTTACCTTTCACATTATTCATAAACTTGTAATCCATTCACTTTCTGCACCATCCACGAAATAAATTCTTATCAAAACCTCCCTGAACTAAATTTGTGTGCAAAGCACTGCGCATTGGTACAACAATAAGGTATTGGGGACGCGCTTGAGTCGATGAATTAATGACAAAAATGGAATACAGGGCAGGTATGAATAGATGTGTGATTAATGGTTACAATGTCCCAAACTGTGAACGGGCTTATGTTCACAGTTCACTTGTGTTGTATACGCATTATTTACATGGTCATACATGGACAGTTCATGTCTGTCACAATCTTGGACGATACTTTTGTGGACATTATCGTAATCTCTGGTTCAATTTTGCTGATTTTTTTTATTTGGTTTGTACTACGCCCACAAGAAATAATTAACATATCTTGAGATATGTCGGTTATCAACATTCTTCATGAGTGCAGCGAAAATTAGGACTTTTTAAGGGGTGTCTGTGACTGGACTTGTGTGAACACACTTGCCGGTGTAAGAGTAAATGTTATCCACAGGGAAAGTGTCCTGCTCTTTCACCAACGACGGACAGGCTCGGTTCGAACCCACTGCAGTGCAGCCGGGTTTTCGTGCGGCCGCCGCAGGCCTTGTGCTTTGGTGCGAAGGAACAGCACGCGAAGGCATCGCCGTATGCTACTAAGGTGGAAAATACTCAGAAAGCAGCCGACTGGGAAGTGGACTCAGTTCAGGTGGCTGCGCAAAAGCCGACCGATCAGAGATTCATCTCGCGTAGCTTTCCTCCCTGTGCTCTGCGTTTCAGGCTGACCCTATCCCTACATCTTCTTGCACGACTCTGCCAACAGTCCGACGGCGAGTGCTTGTTGGCTGTCCTCCATGCCGCGCCCTAATGAGCGATGAAATGTACGGTACCCGAGCTGCGCGCCAAAGCAGATTGAGGTCGGAGGTCAACCAAGGCCATCTTCGCAATCCGCCTGGTTCGAAACAGAGCCCACATTCGCACTCTAGCGGCGACAAAACGAACCGATTTCCCGGTCAAGAATCTTGAGGAAAACTTTTCACAGTAAATGTTTTTATTTTGGAATGCGCGTTTATAGAAATCGTGTACACATCACAGTACAATTTGTTGATATGCAAAAAAGGCTGAATACATTTGATACACCGTAGTTTCACACCTACAACTTACAAGTAAGAGATCGCAACGGTCAAAGCCTGGCCAGTTTCACTCAACTTTCAACAGGAGGTGAAAGTTAGACATCATGTCTATTTTGGGGGTCTGTGCATTAGGATTGGCTTTCAAGTTGATTATCTGGCCATTTTGATGTCACATGTGAAACTACAGCATTGAAAATAACGGAATGTTCCTGCTTAACAGTCATGTGTGTCCATTCACAATACGAGGCATCGAGCAATTTAGGATGGGTAATTATGGCCTAATTATGGAAAGGTATGAAACAGTGGCACAAAAACGCAAAAGCAAAGAATAGAGATTTAGATAATATTATAGTTACAGTTCTGGTGCAGGATGTGCATTAAATCCAAGTCTCTTTCACCATTCATGATTACATGTAAATTTTTTGCCTTGCTCGACATACCACTGACTGAGTACAAGACAGAGTACTAAAGTGAAGTGCTCAGCAAAGGTAACCAGAAGTAAGAGTTTGGAGCATATTGTATCAAGATATCAAGCTATGTCCTGCTTTATCACCATAAAAAACACACGTACATGTATACACCAACATTACTGTAAAAATAGATTTTACAATCATTGCACATTACATTCATTTTACCATACATATTTTCAAATATCATATATAAACACTTCATACATACATTGATTGGAACACAGAATACATTTTTACCACTTCATGTGAAGATCTTGCAGTCTGAATCAGTCATTTTGCTTCCATCAAAAGTGAAAAATATTCAAAAAGTCTGGTGCCCCAAGAGTGAGTTACATCATGCAAAGATAGAAGTAGCACCGGAGTGGGACCCAGTCATGCTGATTGCTTTAAAAACTGTAATTGTTGAATCTTTAGACTTTATATGTAGTTTTCTTTACTTTTCAAATATCAAACATAAAATCTCACATCAAAGCAAATGTGTTTAGCACCATGCATAATTGAAAAGCATTTCAATAACATAAAATTTCAATAATGCATCCTCCGACCAATTGAGGCATTGATACAAAACAGACAAAGCATATTTCCTATATAACTTCAGTTGTTATGTAATGGGGTTCACAGTGACTACATTATCTCCTGTGCAGCTAGAATAGAATATCTGTACAACAAATGCCCTAGTCAGAACTCAGTGCATCTTAATATAAAACTAGTTCCAACCTTTTGAGTTTTATATAACTAAAACTAATACTATCTAAATTCCTTCAATTTGTACATTAATAAAAACAGATCAACAATACTAGTAGTTGTCTTAAACTAATAACAATGACTGAAAGTTCTTGCACGCCACTGAGCAGTCAGCAACAACCGTCCATACTTGGTCAAGTAGCCAAAAGATGTTATAGGTAAAATTTTAGCATCAATAAAGCTGGCTGGACGATAGCTTTTTCAGAAAGCAGATTGTACAACACCAATCCTTCACTCTGTTCCCTGCAAGAAGTTTGGCGTAAACGCGGTGAACTTAAAAGGACGTCAACCCATTTATGCGTCCTCTTCACTCTGTTCACTGTGAGAAGTTGGGCGTGAACGCTGTGAACTACTAATAGATTGCTGCGACTCGTCATCGTACTGATACATCAGCCTCCCATTTGAGTGCCCAGATGATGCATCGTGGGAAATAGCGCGTGCAGGCAGCATGGAATCACTGATCAGTGGCAATGAAATAACACTTCCATTGCGTTGACCTCGTGATGATGACGACTGGGCAATACCGAGTGGCTCAAGGTAAAAGTGGTTCAAACCATGCTCCGTCATCCGGGCATAGTTCACAGTATCATGCGCATCAACATCGAAGTAATAACCATTAAAATTTGCACTTGTGATAATGATTTCATTCCTCTCCTCCGACATGGCTCCACTTATAAAATTACAATGGAAAGACAAATATTTCACTTCAACAATGTCTATGGCCCAGTCGATCATTTCTCGTGAAAACAACTGCTTTTTCCCATCCAGTTTTTTCAACTTTCTCACAGTCTCGCGTGCCTCCTTTTGATTTTCTTCAAACCTCTTTCCAAGCGTTTTTGGCTTTGTACAAAGTTGGACTCTGAATCCATTTCCTTTGTTCTTGATGGCAAGCAAATAAATGTCTGCAAGTCTCCGGGCGTCTATGCTCGGGGAAGCAACCACAATCCTGGCTCCGTAGCTCATCCACCGATCGAGCATGCCCCTCCAGAGTCGATAGATGTAGCGTGGCCCACTTCTTATTGACCCCGCCCTGGGTAGGTCTTTCAAAATGTCCGCTGTCTGAATAAAGAAAGGCAGGGAGTGAATACATTTCAAACCTGGCATATCAGATATAAACCCATTTTGTTTAGGGTAGTATATCAAACACTTACCGGGTAGTATGACTTAGCATAAAATAAAACAAGTTTTGTTAGATTCCTTTTTCTTTTGTTTCAGGACAGGCCTGATGACCGTCTTACCTCCACGCCGTCATCCATCCTCAGGGCTCGGTTCAATATGCCATTCAAAGCTGCAATTGCATCAACATCTGGTTCAGCATTAGCCATGATGCGTTCAAAGTTATCAGCGAACCAATCCCAGTGCTTCTTGCCCTTAATCTTTAGTGTCCCATCCCGCTGGTTGACACTCAGAGTCAATCCATTCTCTGGCTTGATCTTGACTTTTTCTTTCTCCATATGGCATGTGTCTTGGGGATAATTTGCCTTTAATGTGCTCAGCCACCACGTTGCTGCCTGCTGGTTGATAGACGTCACCTTCAAAGAGTCGCCGCAATCCATGATATCCATATCTTGTGGGACTGCTTCACTTCGGATTCGCGTAAGAGTTTGGTAGCGCTCTCTCTTGGTAGTGTGAATATGGCGACTGTGGATGTGACTGAGGGATCCAGTCAGATCCGACGCCACAGGAAGGCGTTCAGGGGGCCTCCGGAATGACCGGTACTCCTTAGCAGATCGCATAGTCATCTTTTCCTTTGGGTCTCTTTATGGAAATGGATACCTTCAAATACTGAAAGAAAAAAATGCAAGAATTGGTTACGCCTACAATTCGCCTTTTCATTCCCCAACGCGCCGTCAGCTTTTTTTCAAGTTCTTGTTTTAATTCTGACTCCTGGCATGCCTGGTTGTTATGAACTGCCAATTTTCTTTGCCACCCCAACAACACAAGCCCACTATTTAAAGGCGTGGTCTTTCATCAGAGTGGATCTCTCCTCCCGCGCAGTGCTTGACACAATTTACACAGTCACAGTAGTTATTTGGGTTATCATGTCAGGTCGGCCATTTTTGTTGTCTTCATCCAGTGCGATAATGTACATGATTATGTACACAACAGGTACGACCACTCACCTGTGGATTTGATCACCCAACAACTCAGGAGATTTCTCCAAAATAAACCCTCCGATTGCTAGGACAACTATCACAAATATTTAACTGAATTTCTTTACAATAATGAAATCGTGGTTGGCAATCTTTAAATCGAATATTTTATTGAGAAAAGTCGCCCGGTTGGAATGTAAACAACGAGGAATGAACGATCTTATCGTCGGTTAGATGTACAATGCGGACCGTAATTTGCAGACCACACCGGGCCGGGTGGTGGCGTTATCTGGCGGCGGTGCATAGAACTTGAACTTCAGATCTAAGCGTGAACTCCGTAGAAATAGCAGGGGCGTACTCCCGGGCAGAGGGTGCACCTGCCCCCCCCCCCCCCNCTTTATGAAGAAACGCAGAATTCGAAGCAGAAAAAATTCGAAGGCCACGTTCCAAACGCCGCATGCCTGAAGCAAGCTTCATTGGCACACGCATTTTGTCCGATTCAGGTCCGTAAAAAATAGATCAAATGGACTTTTGCGTTGTCGTATCCGGAAAACTAGGGACAAACGGACGGAAAACGGACCGGATCCGTGCGCCAGTAGGCCTTGCTTGACACTGACACGCAACGTCCCTCTCTCCAGATCGTGCAGTGTAACATTTGCCAGTGTTTCCGTATGTCAACGTTTCCCCTTCGATTTCTATTCGGAAACGCTGGCAGATAGATCAACACGTTTCCCTGTATCTGTGTGTCCGTCAGACAATAGGGGAATACAATACAATACAATACAGGATTCATATAAGGTGCCTTTCCAGGCATTTGCCTTGATCAAAGCTTGTAGGCCTATCATCTTCTGAACTGTCTTTGGAACAGGAAAGTCTTCACGAGGGACTTAAACTGGTTTACAGATCCAGCCGACTTGATATCCCTCGGAAGTCTGTTCCACAGCAAAGGTGCAGCTACCGCGCACTTCTGTCTCCATTAGTCTTTGTGCGTGGAACACTCACAGGTGGGGAACATTCAAAAACCTTACATGGATTGGCAAAGCATTCCTTCTGCACTGGTTCCACTCCCACTGACTGTGTGCCATCATTTCTTTTATACACCCATTTAATGAATGCAACGAGAATCACCCCATGGTGGGGTCATGACGCCTTTGAATACAAGTCGGCCGCTCCTCGGTAACAAAAGCTTGACACTCCGAAAGCTGTCAAAATTTCCAGGAACCAATCGCGCGCAAATTACACGAATTATTCTCATGCTTTGTCCACTGAAAGCAATGGAAAGCAGACTCGAGACTACATCTAATTTTACTTTATTTTATTCCAAAAAAGAATTTTCCTAGAATGTCAGTCGGGGTAGCGCAATGGTGTCATGGCTAACTTAAATTTGTTTCAACAGTGACAAAATGAAGACATTTTGTGATTTCTAACAGGATTACACCTTGATGATAACTGTATCCATTTATATAAGAATCATTGTCACCGCTCGTTGGCTATCAATAGGGTATTAGCGCTGCCGACTCCGCGGATGACGTCACTGGTCCCCGTCACGGGAGCCGCCTACGTCAGAAAACCTATCTTGAATGAAAGCGAAGGAATGTTGTTACTATTGCTTACTACTACGCGGAGTCAGATAGACGAATCTTGTGCTGTTATTCGGGATAAGTCGCTCGCGTAACCAGAATATTTCAATATCAGGGAAGACGAAGACACTGGAAGAGTAAGGTTAGTATACCACATTGTATTTCAATCACGATTTTTAAAAACAAAAATTAGAGTCCTGGCTAAAACAAATGCCATGACCGAGTTTTGGTTGAGGGCATGTTTGTTATTTTACCGTCAGTTTTTAATGGCAGATTTAGAAAAGGCGTCCAGGACCGTTTCCTTTTTTTCTGAAATACTTTAGCTTCGTCCACTCACACTGTTATAGGCTATAGGTGGGTATAGGTAGGCGGGAGTGGACAAGAAATCTTCACTCTGACTGACATAGGGTTTAGTGAAAAAGCGGGATAAGGCCTACGGGACAGAATTTCCTCCGTATCAGCAGTTAACTTATTCCGGGAGTTTCAACAAAGAACTCCGCACTCTATTTTACCTGGCTGCTGCTGTCGTCATGTTCTTGTTGCTTGACATCTGGTCATAAAGTGATACGATATGCCATGATATGATTCATTAACCGTAAAAAGAGCAGCGCTACATCAGTCATTCCTTTGTAAGTCAGAACGATTAAATGAAACCCACGCCTACACTCTTAGCCGAAAAGGTTCCAGATAGAACCTTTTAGGGTTCTTTGACGTGCTACACCTGGAGAACCCCAAAAGGTTCTAAATAGAACCCTCTGAAAGGGTTCTGTTAAGGAACCCTTTGGTAAAGAACCCTCACAACACTAAAGGGTTCTGTTGAAGAACCCTTTGGCAAAGAACCCTCAAAACATTACAGGGTTCTGTCAAAGAACCCTTTGGTAAAGAACCCGTTGGTGAAGAACCCTCAAAGCACTAAAGGGTTCTATTAAAGAACCCTTTGGTAAAGAACCCTTTGGTGAAGAACCCTCACAACACTAAAGGGTTCTGTTAAAGAACCCTTTGGTAAAGAACCCTCAAAACACTAAAGGGTTCTGTTAAAGAACCCTTTGGTAAAGAACCCTCAAAACACTAAAGGGNATCCATGATATCCATATCTTGTGGGACTGCTTCACTTCGGATTCGCGTAAGAGTTTGGTAGCGCTCTCTCTTGGTAGTGTGAATATGGCGACTGTGGATGTGACTGAGGGATCCAGTCAGATCCGACGCCACAGGAAGGCGTTCAGGGGGCCTCCGGAATGACCGGTACTCCTTAGCAGATCGCATAGTCATCTTTTCCTGCGTGTGGGTCTCTTTATGGAAATGGATACCTTCAAATACTGAAAGAAAAAAATGCAAGAATTGGTCACGCCTACAATTCGCCTTTTCATTCCCCAACGCGCCGTCAGCTTTTTTCAAGTTCTTGTTTTAATTCTGACTCCTGGTTGGTTGTTATGAACTGCCAATTAATTTTCTTTGCCACCCCAACAACACAAGCCCACTATTTAAAGGCGTGGCCTTTCATCAGAGTGGATCTCTCCTCCCGCGCAGTGCTTGACACAATTTACACAGTCACAGTAGTTATTTGGGTTATCATGTCAGGTCGGCCATTTTTGTTGTCTTCATCCAGTGCGATAATGTACATGATTATGTACACAACAGGTACGACCACTCACCTGTGGATTTGATCACCCAACAACTCAGGAAATTTCTCCAAAATAAACCCTCCGATTGCTAGGACAACTATCACAAATATTTAACTGAATTTCTTTACAATAATGAAATCGTGGTTGGCAATCTTTAAATCGAATATTTTATTGGGAAAAGTCGCCCGGTTGGAATGTAAACAACGAGGAATGAACGATCTTATCGTCGGTTAGATGTAAAATGCGGACCGTAATTTGCAGACCACGCCGGGCCGGTTGGTGGCGTTATCTGGCGGCGGTGCATGGAACTTGAACTTCAGATCTAAGCGTGAACTCCGTAGAAATAGCAGGGGCGTACCCGGGCAGCAAGAGGGCGCACCTGCCCCCCCCCCGCCCTCTTTATGAAGTTACGCAGAATTCGAAGCAGAAAAAATTCGAAGGCCACGTTCCAAACGCCGCATGCCTGAAGCAAGCTTCATTGGCACACGGATTTTGTCCGATTAGGTCCGTAAAAATTAGATCAAATGGACGTTTGCGTTGTCGTACCGGAAAACTAGGGACAAACGGACTGAAAACGGACCGGATCCGTGCGCTAATAAACCTTGCTTGACGCAGACACGCAACGTCCCTCTCTCCAGATCGTGCAGTGTGTAACATTTGCCAGTGTTTCCGTATGCCAACGTTTCCCCTTAGATTTCTATTGTTTCGGAAACGCTGGCAGATAGATCAACACGTTTCTCTGTGTCTGTGTGTCCGTCAGACAATAGGGGAATACAATACAGTACAATACAGGATTCATATAAGGTGCCTTTCCAGGCATTTGCCTTGATCAAAGCTTGTAACCTCATCTTCTGAACTGTCTTTGGAACAGAAAAGTCTTCACGAGGGATCCAGCCGACTTGATATCCCGCTCGGAAGTCTGTTCCACAGCAAATGCAGCTACCGCGCCCTTCTGTCTCCATTAAGCCTGCCGCACACTGGTGCTATCTGCTGAGCAAAAAGTCATTCGAGACCGTTTGCTCAGCAGATAACTCACCGAAAAATACGCGCACACGCGAGCTCTGCCTCGCGAGCGAAAAACTCACCGAAATTACGCGCACACGCGAGCTATCTGCAGATAGCTCCAGTGTGCGGCAGGCTTTAGTCTTTGTGCGTGGAACACTCACAGGTGGGGAACATTCAAAAACCTTACATGGATTGGCAAAGCATTCCTTCTGCACTGGTTCCACTCCCACTGTGTGCCATCATTTCTTTTATACACCCATTTAATGAATGCAACGAGAATCACCCCATGGTGGGGTCATGACGCCTTTGAATACAAGTCGGCCGCTCCTCGGTATAACAAAAGCTTGACACTCCGAACGCTGTCAAAATTTCCAGGAACAAATCGCGCGCAAATTACACGAATTATTCTCATGCTTTGCCCAATGAAAGCAATGGAAAGCAGACTCGAGACTACAGGTATAATTTTAATTTTACTCAAAAAAAGAATTCATGGACATGCCGCATCAAGAATTTTCCTAGAATGTCAGTCGGGGAAGCGCAGTGGTGTCATGGCTAACTTAAATTTGTTTCAACAGTGACAAAATGAAGACATTTTGTGATTTCTAACAGGATTATGCCTTGATGATAACTGTATCCATTTATAAATAAGAATCATTGTCACCGCTTGTTGGCTATCAATAGGTAGAGCGCTGCCGACTCCGCGGATGACGTCACTGGTCCCCGTCACGGTAGCCGCCTACGTCAGAAAACCTATCTTGAATGAAAGCCAAGGAATGTTGTTACTATTGCTTACTACTACGCGGAGTCAGATAGACGAATCTTGTGCTGTTATTTGGGATAAGTCGGAATATTTCAATATCAAGAAAGACGAAGACACTGGAAGAGTAAGGTTAGTATAGGCCTACCACATTGTATTTTAATCACGATTTAAAAAAAAATTAGAGTCCTGGCTACACACGCACTGAACGAAATAGGCCTACTAAAAAAACAAATGCCATGACCGAGTTTTGGTTGAGGGCATGTTTGTTATTTTATTTACCGTCAGTTTTTAATGGCAGATTTAGAAAAGGCGTCCAGGACCGTTTCCTTTTTTCTGAAATACTTTAGCTCGTCCACTCACACTGTTAGAGTTAGGCTATAAGGTGGGTATAGGTAGGTGGGAGTGGACATCTGACTGACATAGGGTTTAGTGAAAAACGTGGACAGTTCCTCCGTATCAGCAGTTAACTTATTCCGGGAGTTTTAACAAAGAACTCCGCACTCTATTATACCTGGCTGCATGCTGCTGTCGTCATGTTCTTGTTGCTTGACATCTGGTCATAAAAAGTGATACGATATGCCATGATATGATGATTCATTAACCGTAAAAAGAGCAGCGCTACATCAGTCTTTCCTTTGTAAGTCAGAACGATTAAATGAAACCCACGCCTAAAAGCTACTGTATACGTTTTTCGGGGTGAAATTCGTCCGCGCCTACGCCGTTAATGGTTCTGAAGAAAATACTCCCAGACTGAAGCCAGGGGAAGAAATCGGATAGAATTGCGCAGACCGAGTCGAAGACATTTGCCCCGCCCTTTGGTTACAAAATCATAACGAAAACATAAAGTCAGCAATACGGTGGGGGTTTGAGTGGTACTTTGAAAAGTCACAGCCGTCAATGCTAGTACTGCGCCACTCCGATTGATTCGAGCAAGTGATACTTGATTCAGATAAGTGATACTTCGGAGCCCATCGGACGGCATAGACCGGATGCTGGGAACGACGGCATATCCCTGCTTCCTGTTGACATTGTTGTTGGTGACAAGTTCTCCATCCTGCCTGTCAGTGTCCTGGTCTGAGGCCCGGTCTGAGGTCGAGAGGAAAGATATGGTTTCGCTAACATTCGGGTCAATGATACCTTTAATAGAATTTTTCGAAGTAGGGGCCTCTCGACAGGAGTAGGTGCACAAAAAGCGAATAGCAAACCGGTGCAAGGGGAGTAGAGTGGGTAGAATCATAATCATTTCAGCGCTTTCCATGAAAGTGTCTCTCTTTACGTTTTGGCGGGAAGTAGGCAAGATTGGTACCACGATCCTCTAATCCGGCATTGTGGTACGAATCTAAATAAAGTAGGCCTATATTGCAGCGTAAAGGTTTGTTTCCTTTATGATTACCATCTAATCGCACCTTTCCTTGAAACATTATGCATTTTGAGTAAGTTGGCCTAGCGTTTTAGATAAGCCTGTCATCTTGTGATTGCTAGCATACGTGGTGTCATATCGTTTTGATAATATTTGACGATCAATCAAACACCGAGCCGGATTCGGATTACGAAAAATAAGGACTACCTTCTTATCAGTTGCCATAAGACTGTGATAATCTTGACAATCCTAGGCGTTCGAATTTTGAAAGCCCGAACACATATTCGTTTTGTTTCTTTGAGTTATAATACAAATGTAGTACAATCCCTACATTTACGGAAAGAAACAACTTTCAAGTGGACATTACACTTGTAGAGGTCGAGATGGCCGAGCCTGTCTGAACTCATTATCCTCATTATACTGTTTTCCTGATTTGACGGGCAGTGGCGGTGACAACAGCTTATATCAATATCATGTAATCATTAAATATCATTATTATGTCGATGAATATACAGGATATGAACCATCTACATCATCGATAAACGTCCAATGTCAAGGAATTTGTGTCTTTCGTAAGACAGGACAGAAAATGTGGGTTTGTTTGTAAACAATCTTTGTTTACGAATGACTGTACAAATATTTTGTTTTGAATGGGTTGCTAGTCTGTGAATCCTTGACCTACCCTCAGAATATGAGCAAGTTTGAAAATCAACCCAGTGTTTCACTCATTCCTTCACGTCAGTTCATTGTAGGGCCTACATGTGCGTATGCTTGCGTTATATGATGAGATCGTCAATCATTCATACAAAAACCAGCAGCAATTATCTTCCCAATTAACTATTAGCCTATACCATGCCTCGTTACATTCCTGTGTACAGAGAGACAACACTGTAACTGGCAAGTAATGGTAGGCCTATTAGAAGAATTATGATCATGATGGTAGAAAATTGACGAAATACATGTATACACTAAAAAATTTCATAATTATAAAGTTCATCTGTATTGTTGTCAAACGAAATATCGTACTTGGAATTAATACTTTGGCCGTTCATTGTTATGAATCATCCC
Organism: Notospermus geniculatus; assembly: GCA_002633025.1. Lineage (NCBI taxonomy): Eukaryota > Metazoa > Nemertea > Pilidiophora > Heteronemertea > Lineidae > Notospermus > Notospermus geniculatus. The sequence continues at coordinate 268,261 of NMRB01000082.1, forward strand.
CCTGCCTCTCGCAAAAGAAAGAGGTCAGTAGTTCGATTGACGGAATTGCAGCTTCGCTCATTATTAATAAAGTGGGCGCCTGTCCAGGATGTTGGCTTGATAAAACTGGGCAATAATAAAGCGTTCATAATACTTCAGCGCAGTTGATTGCAAAGGCTGTGTTCTGCTGAGGACAAAAGGATTTTTGTTTTGATTTCATCAACTTGTCATATTCATTTAATCATTTCTTTCGACAGAAGCAAGTCAGAGGAGGGATTGAGGAGCCATAAATTTGCAATTTTGTGAAGTTTCTCTGAGTGTTGTCGAACTCCTACGAAGCGCCAGAGACAAATAGCAAATTTCTGACAGGTCTTTGGTCAACAGTAAGCGCTGAGAATTCAACGTCAAAATGACCGATTTTTATGGAATTCTTCTTGCCTTGGCAACATTTTTAACCAGTATGCAGGTAAGTGCTATTTTCGAGTTTTTTTTGTGCAGCTTTTTGCCTCACGCGCCGCGTTACAGAACTTCGTTGTCCTTGGAACTGCATGCCGTCTGCCAACCATCATGGTCTTTTACTTCCAACTGTATTGACGCGGTAGTTCATTCGTTTCAACACCTTAAAACAACGTTTCCATGAACAATTCTCCTTTAAATGCACGGCCAGGGTTGTGAATGTTGACATCCAGGACTCTGACCTGGTATTCCAAAGCCCCGCCGGATCTTGGTTAAAAAAGAAGCTTTTCGTAGATGATGTGTGACTCAGAGTTGAGCATTATCGATGTCTGGACTTGTATTTCCAAGTTCACGAATCAAATTATCGTACGGTTTCTTTGGTTGTTTAGTCTGCTGTAGAGATTCATTCGTGAGTTGAGATGACCACAAGACTGTCCAAACGGTGGTGAGAAGGCACAACTGATTTAGGCCTGGATTGGTAGGCCTACGCTGCAGTGCAATAAATGATGGTACTATTCTAGTCCTGGTCCAGGAATACTTCATACCTATACTAGGACACCAAGGGGTTAATCTTCCTCGCCATCTTCCTGTCTAATTACATGAACTGATCTCGAGTGAGGCACATGTTTTCTTAATTAACCTATAAAAAACATCCGACGTCGTATTTCATGTATAGACAGCTCTATATATAGTTTTGACATCTCATGACCAGTCGCCACCCCTTTCGTGATAAAATCAGATGATAAAATCTCTTCCTATCTTTTCAGATGACATTTGGGTCTGCAACATTCAGCATCCGGTTCCTGCATTTCACCAACCCTGGAGGTTTGGGGTCTAACGGCCACTGCTGTGACGGAAGGGCTGGTTTTTGCTTAACCCCCTGTGACCACTTGTTCACAACATGCTTGGATCATGGAAGTAGTCCGTATGTGTTTGGTTACTGTCCATTTGGTCATTGCTAGACTACACACGTAACACATCTCTCACTGTTTCTACTAGGTTGCATCCTCCGAGACGCTTCTTTCCGCGCCGGGTGGTGGCTAAACAAGATAAGTTTGACCAAACATGCCATGAGCCATCACGACGTGGAAAAAGCATTTGAAGGCAACACGGCCAGGAAAGAAAGCCTTTTACGCCTTCACGTTCCGTCGCTCTCGGACTTGGCCTGCAGTTGACTCCATTTCCGCCATGTTTATACTTGGAGCATCAACGTAATTCGCTACCGTATTACATCACACAGTAGTCAACAACACAACACCAACACATGGTGCCCGTCGTTTCAAAGGTCGCTTCAAGGATTCCTTTGTGACCGAATTTCATGGTTAAACTCTCGGCAATTTCCTTAAACTCGATCCACTAACCTTTTAATATTAGTACATGTAACGTTACTAATTTATACAACACGATAGACCATGATCCGGAAACAATAGGTTTCATCCTTCCTGCGAAAAAATGTGGACGTTGTAACCGAAGTAAAGTTTATTGTTATACACCGTGGGAATGGTTTTGGGTGATTGTTTTAGCGTGAACAATCAACTAGACGGCCGTGAAACCAATGCCTACACTATCGAAATCAGAAGCAAAGTCAATTGGCATTCAGTCATCGACGACAATAATATGACCATTGTAAATCGTGCGAAACAAAGACAATGGCCCGTGTTCTAGAAGACAACTCTAAGGTCCACTTAACTTTAATTGTATTCTACCCTGCAAACAATAGCTAAAAGTAATCCGTAGAGTCGAGGAAGCCTCGAATACTGCCCAATGGAAAAGTTTTCTTGGCTGAAATAAACATTCACCATTGTCAATTGCTAACACGCGCTACTTATACTTTTGGCAGTAAGCTGGTAACAAGTGCACATGTAATGTTACATGGAACTCGGTCCCTGACATTCATCATGAGTGATGGGAATTAACCAAAAACTAGATTGAAATCGACAGCAATTTGGTGAAAATTGCGAGATTTGTTAATAATCATGGCGGACACGATGTGAATAATTGTGGCAATCTGGGTCGGTGTGTTTGGCAAATTGCACTTTTTATCTGTGTGTGCAGTGCAGCAAGCAGGTGAATATGTGCGTCATATACAGTCTTTCTGGTGATTGGTTACTGATTCTGGTTACTGATGACGATACGGGTTTTCAACGTTACATGTAATTGCGCTGATTATGTTTGAGGCGAATTTTGAGAATTGAAATCAGGAAGTTAAGTAATTGGCAAACATTCTAGGAGGGGGCGTCGAAAATCACACTTTTCATGCACAACATCAAAGGCTCGCACATACTGGGCTGCAGAAAGGCGCAGTTGAAACATTTGAGGTTGTCATGCACCTTCTGACCAATTGTTCTTAAAGAAATTGACTTCGCTCTCTGTCATCGCCACTTCATCTCCTGTCGACGTGGTTTTCTCCTGCATTGCATTCAGTTGGAAATTTATTGAGAAATCAGCTGCGACTGTGGTTAAAAACCACTAGACTGTAGATTTTCGCAGTCTATCATGCTGCTGTAGAAATATCATTTTGCTCATTTGATATCTTCCTATTTATATAGGTCACGAAGCGCTGATAATTGCCCTCATGGAAGGAAGCAGTCATCTCGTATCAATAATGAGGATTCGATAACATTCGGACGCGTGTTCGGTGGCATTCGGAATCCGATGGTCTTCCGTTTCGACATGTGGCCGGTGAGTGTTTATAAAAGTTGGATTTTCGCATTTGACGAGTGTTGTTGAGTGACAATATTTTCTCCAGAAGACCAGATCAAGGGTCCCTCTGTCTCCAAACCAGGCTTGATCAGTAGACTTGTCTCGTACATGTGTGTAGTAGCCTACCTCTATGTTTTCAGGGCTCTGTGAAAATCAAAGTAAAGGTGTGGGACTACGATGCGGTAGGACAGTGGGATGACGTGGACTATCTCCAGAAGACAGTCACCCTCACACCCGGTTCATCCGCATCCAAACCAATGTCTAAAATGGATCTTTTCCGATCAAGAACACAGTAAGTGCGAAATAATCCTACAACACCAACGCTTCTCTCTCACTATAAACATGCTAAAAGCACCGTACAGAATTTTGAAGAAACCTTTGTGGAGAGGACGAAAGACCATTCTTTTAAGACCAAGCCATGCACGTAAGGCCGACATCGACGTACGGTGTAGTACATGTACTGATCATCAGGGTGAAACAGTTCAGTTCGGACGGAGCGTTGGGCTGTTCTCTGATTTTTCTGATGCCGAACGTTCAGTTGCCTAAATGGAAGAATTCTACCATCTTCGCGTCAAAACTGTTGTCTCTTTTTCTAGGTTATCAGTGGAACTTAAACTTTTCTGTGACGCACACTTTTACGGTGCAAACTGCGCCGTTTACTGCTCAGGGCGCGACGATTGGGAGGGCCATTATTCCTGTGACCCGGCGACTGGTGCTAAGATCTGCCACAGCGGTTGGACCGGCGACGATTGCCAATTTGGATTCAACGAATGTGGGAGCTCTCCTTGTCAAAATGGTGGACTCTGCACCGACCTCCACAACTCTTTTTCTTGTAAATGTAGAGAAGGTTACACAGGTAGGCATAATTTGTTCCTTCTTTTTGTGGGTGACATCAGCATTCAGCAGCAGGCTAGATGGTTCACCAGGTGACAACCAACCCTGGTGCTACACCGCAGCTTTTGGTCAGGCCCCTAATGCATGGGCGTGGCATGCTTGCCAAACAAGGAAATATACCTTGCGGTGAGGGCAGCGCCGGCCAATCCTCGTCTGCGCCTGTTGCATGACTGCTTGCATAATTAATTAAATCGAATAAATTACATTTAGACAAGAGTTTCATTGGCCAATGCTGACCTGTGGGTGGTCATGAATATTCACGATTGTTTGCTTGCCACCCATTCTTGTGTTCGGCAAGCATTTTCTCAAATTACCACTTCCTTGATTTTTTCTTCAGGTGATAGATGTGAGATCGACATTAATGAATGTAGCAGCTCTCCCTGTCAAAACGGCGGATTCTGTGAAAATAAAGTAAACAACTACTCCTGTATATGTGACGAGGGGTTCGGTGGGGTGAACTGTGAAGTCGAATTACCTGCCTGTTTCTCCAGTCCCTGTTTGAATAACGGTACATGTCATGATGTGAATGGAACACAGTATAACTGTACGTGTTTAGAAGGCTATTCAGGGGAGAACTGTGAGTTTCAGCGATTCGACACTGACGCACTGCCACCCACGACTGATGTACAACATAGAGGTAAGTATAAATCCTCCCTGGCCATAACTTGAATGGGGAAAATTTTTCCGCGTTTTTAAAAACGCGGCGTCTGTTCTGTTAGCCTACAATAGTCTCCTGACTCAGATTTCTGAAAGGGCAGACGTATTTTAATACACTCCGTCTCAAATAATCTCAACCAACCTGTTTCAGAGTCGTTCGCTTTATCAGCAAACGTTGAAGGTGACCTCGGTGTTTCTGATGAGGCCATCATAAAGGAATGGGTGAGGAAGAAATTGGATGAAACTGAGAAAATATCGAAAGAAGAAGTCAGCATCAGTGTAAGGATGCAACAGTGTACTGGGGAAAAGGGGTGAGTGTAGGCTATGTCGATGATTGACGGAGATAATCTGTGTTTCGGAGTCGTGCCGTGTACCCACGTCCAGATGCCGTTTTCAGTCAGAAGGCTGGTTTACAAAATGATGACGTGTCATTCATCCAGTGACATTCCTCAGACGAGGTGACCTTGCAACTGACCTTGGGAAGCACCCAACCTTTGATGACGTAGTCCACAAAGAGGGTAGTCTTTCTCGCTCTCGTTCTCGTTAGTTTCGGGACGATTCTGAACCGCCATATGCCCCAGTATCGTCATAACAGGAAAAAACATCCAACAGCACATTTAGCCCAATTAACCAAATGTAATCCATGGTATTCCGTACGACAAACGTCACCTCCAGCAACATTTTATTCCAGGAAAGCTGTGACAGAAATTTTCATCCGGATATCCTACCCCAGTCAGAGCCTCTCTTTTGACGATATGGAGTTTGCTATGGGTTTACTAAACAGAGCCATCAGGTTTGACTTTCCTTACAAATGGTACAATGGAAAGGAATGCACTGCTGGGTTATTATCTGCAAGGAAAACTACAGAAGATAGTGTGAGTATGGCTACACCTGTTCCTACACAGCCGAATCAGTACTGGTGAACGTGCACTTCGGGCGGCCGAATCAGAGCGATCACGTCATTCCATAACCGAATCGGGTTACCAGATCAGAATTTCGTGGTTACTTTGTCTTATGTTCAGTCTAATGGCTTCTGAGGGAACCACCAAGGTGCCAATGTTTAGAGCAACCGGGCCTAGGAGAGGATCTGGCTGTTATGTTAGTGTGATGTCTGAAAGTGGGATGGCTTGTGTTATGCATCTTTATACAGAGTTGCTGATTAGATTTCGTTTGATTTGATTTGATTTCGTCCTAAACGCCGGTGAGTTCAAAGTATCTCATCGCGTCACATCCTAACTACGAGTATTTTATATCGTTATTTCAGTCGTGGATCGCCCAGAATTGGTTGGTGATCGCCCTGTTGGCAGTAGGTTTGGTGCTCGTAGCTTTAGTAATAGTGGGAGTCATATTCTTTAGACGAAGGTAAGATACCAAAAGCTCAAGCTCAAGAGCTGAAAAGCTCAAGTAATGCCTTTCAAGTGTTCCATCAGTGTTAGGGATGCAAACGGCAAATGACTTCAAATCAACATATCAACCATGATTGAACTTTTCTTACAGGAGACTTCACAAACGAGGCGTACGCTCTGAACATACGATAACGTATGACTGCATTGGAGATATATCACCAGGAAACAGCCCAGCAAAACTTATGACCAATGATGAAATCACACAGTCATTTGGCAACGCCCTGTATTTTGACCCATCAGATCCAAAATATATGAGAGACTCGACCCAAGATTCCGCCTATGATGATGATTATGAAGAGGATGGCATTTACCAGGCTGTGGAATGAAGATTTTAAAGAATGGATGCATATGACGAATCGGTGGGGACTTCAGCCACAGATTCTGTATTCAATCTCTTCGATTTCCAAGGGTTGGAGATGAAGACAGTTAAGCCTTGTTCACACTGCAGGCGCGGTGCGATCTGAACAAAGCCTTCTTACCACATCGC
>NMRB01000082.1:277939-348811 GCA_002633025.1 Notospermus geniculatus
GGGGGGGGGGATTTGGTTGATTTCAGCAGTAGCATCATTCCAATTAAGAATTTTGCCGAGACTTTAAAAATTTTGATACTATCATTTTCATCAACAGAACTGAACTATACTATACTTACCACTACACTCAAGGGCTGGAATAAATAAGGAAATATAACACTTAAATTAGTTGGATATCAGCAAATCTCTCCCCTAAACGAAAGCATTCCGAACCATAACGGCAAGGGTCATTCGGGGGCCACGTTGATTCAGATCCGGCGACAACAATGCGATTTTTCGTTAACCAGGTACCAGTAGAAGATATGACACTGCTTACGGCATCAGTCCACTAATCGGACAGTTTTTCATTGAGTTGATTATGACACCATCTTTTTGGTTGGGAGAACATTAAATTTTTATGGAGGTGAATAACCTGATATTTTATGCCTGGCTTTCACTAACGCTACGAATGTTCCGAATCTCCCCGAATCTGAAATTGTCGAAATTCGTGGCTTGCCCAGATGCCGAAAATTCGATTGACTCTGTCGATTTCCAGCTGTGTGCTATGAAGTGCATGGGACTTGAATTCACAATGAAAAGCTTAAAAATAAGTCTCACTTCATTACCTACTTCACACTGGCAACAAATTTGAGTTCCATCAATGCCTACCTGATACCCTGATGTGAACAAGGAATCCAAGAAGGACAAAAACACCCAACGCAATTTGTACTTTCATCTTCTCACTAGAAAACAGTAAAAAATCAGAAAATATACTCTCCACTCTTCCTTCAACGATTATTTCCAGCTTCAAATACGGTGTATCCGGAGGTTGGGTCCAGTTTGCGAAACCCAACGTCGCAACTAAAGAAATAATACGTAGCAACAGCAGGCGGTACCAAATAGAACAATAGAAAAGTGATATGAACGATGACTGTTGTAGTTCAACCCAATCAAATGTTCAGCAGGCCAGAAAGTACTATGAAAGCCGGCCAGTTACGCAATAAACTGAAATTTTGTAAATGAGGCAGGGCCTTGGTGTGACAATCACAACCGATCAGAAGCCATCCTATGGTAAATGCGAACGCAGACGAAGAAGAAGTAGACAAATTCGGTGACAGATGGCTCGTATGATCTTTGTGCCAGTCTCACCATGCGTGCATAGGCCCGTACTTACCGAATTTGCTTCGAATTATTCGAACGACCAATGATGATTGTATTCCCGACTGCGTGCGCTGTGCTGATATAGCGAGCAAACTGCGGAGGGAACACGTGATTAATCGAACCAATCAGCAGTCAGGGAGTATCCTGTTTTGTGAGATTGTTTGGCATATTGAATGTAAGCAATTCCGAGTATTCCCGAACTGATCCGAAAAGCTTCCGCTTATGGCCGGGCCGAATTCAAGGCATGATTGCGAACCTCATGTCCCAACTTAGTAGGCCCTACTTCACAAAGAATTAGTTGTCTGGTAGTGTGCGGATCAACTGAATCAGTGTACAGAGAGTGAAAAGCGCTATATATTTAAAATCTCCATCACTGAGTGAAGATATTCAAAAACACTGAGAAAGGAGAATACATACCGTAGTTGCCCGTAGCTTACCATTTGTGGCACCACTACAACTTTTTTAAAATACTGTACGTGCCCTGTAGTATAACCAAATTTCTTATACTCTATCTATAGCAAGTGAGTTATGGCCATTTTGTGGTGATTGGCGGCCATCTTGACGGCCATTTTGGATTTCCATCCCCTGGTATAAGGGGAAGGTTATGTACGGTAACCTCGCCCAGTGGATTCCTTGACTCCTAAAACTAAGGGATAGACACCAAAAACGTATCACGCCGGGCGCCAAAGGGTTCTCGAATTGTGGCCATTTTAGGATTAATGGTGGCCGCCTTGTCGGATAATGGAATCTTTCAGATGTCAGATTTTGGTAGACTTTCAGTAATGTATGTCTTTAGGCAACATTACGTATAGGTTGAATGCTACCAATTTTATTGAAATCACACTTTGAGGTAAATGTGAACCCGTGAGAACAATGTTTTTCGCTGTTTTTTCGATAAACAAAACGTATACAGGGTGCCTGGGCCTTTGAGTAGTCATGTGTGAGTGTTTGGCAGCGATGAAGTTGTTGGTGCACATTTTCTGAAAATGAATGGATAATAAATAAATACAGATATCCAGCTATGTCACCATATCCAACCGAGGTATTGGTAAGATGAGCTTCAGCAATCAGAGAAGAAAAAAACGTGTCCAGCTGTTTCACCAAATCCAGTGTTCACGAGTCATGGAGCCGCCACAAAGCCCTTATCACTACATGTATCAGCAAAGCAATAAATTGCTTTTTTTTCTTATGAACCATTGTTATTCTTATTCTGCAGCAAATATACGATTTGTCATGCGTGTTTTCCCTGGCGAGGGTTCAATATTATATGTGAGAGGTCGGGCTTCCTATCGCCATGTAAAAATTGGCGAGGATTCACTGCATTTCTAACAAACTATATTTGGATCATGATGCGGGGGAGGGGTGAAAATACCGCACCAACTCGTACCCAGAGTTCAACATTGCCACATTAAACTCTGGAGAAATGCCTTGACCGGTACTACTTCTGGACAGTGCAAATGCATTGTCGAAGGCGGATGAATTTCTGACCGTTGCACAGGCATCTGCGTGGGGATTCGAAAGAGTTCGTAGGCCTACTTTGTTCCTTATATTGAATACCCAACGGAATGTTAAAATAGTAGTGTTTTTACAAATACTGGAACAAATGTCAATTTTAGGCATGATTACTTTATCAAAATAATTTGTAAAATCGATGAGTACAAGAATCTTGTGCTGTGTTTAGCCGTTTTCAGAGGTCTTAGCCGATGAAAGATGGTGGCGACCTCTTCAGGTTAATACCGCACTGGGTTTCACACGGACAAAACTATGAAATCTTCCTTGTGAGACCGCAGAAGAAGTGACTGTTACTATGAAAACTATGACGTCATCAGATATGGCACTTAGTGGCGTTCCTTTCAAAATACATCACTAATGTATCACTATTTGCCCGGGCACGACGCCCGACTCCGCCCCGTACCCATGTTTTTCGGTGGATTGTCTCGAGAGTCGAATGTGGAAGTGATAGAATCTAGTATAAAATGCCCCCTCACCCTCCTGATGCCCGCGTGGATTGTACGTCAACGAGGTCTTGGTCACTCTCTATAGTTAATGTATGGTGCCGCGTAATGCAAGGTGTACTGTCATGACTCTGGACTGTTACATGCTGTATGGATTGTTGGGGGCATGCGAACCTAGCGGAGTGCCATCTGATGATGTCAGTTACTTCTACGAACCACTCGTCAACTCTAATCCGCAGCGACTACGTTTAGAATCTCGCCCTCTCCGAACTTGGACCTGTAGGCCTTAGAGCGAGTGATTTAACTCTGATCTGCTGCGTATATCTCGACTCCAGTGAGAGTCTCCATCCGGCTGCCTCTTTTCCTTGGAGTTCTTAAAAAATGCATTAAGGACCCGTCCAACGGACTGAACTCGTATCGGTCAAACTGCCTTTCGTGGCATAGCGGATGGAAATATGTAGCTGTTTCGTGAAATGAGAACTTTCCAGATCCCCGCTTTATCAAACCATCCTTTGGGTCAGGCATGTGGTGTAGTGTGATGGCACAAGGCAGGGGTGCAATCAGGAGAAACATCCCACTGAATGGGTCAAACAAAGTTTGGAGATGACGACAACGTCCGTCAAGTATTTGGAACAATTTGACAAGGTGTATCTTCATGTCATATTTTGTTTTTTCATTATGAGAACAGAAATACAAATCAGATTTGTACTTGGATACGTAGTGTATTCCTGTGTCCAAACGATTGGGTTTCTCATTGACACGAACTTGTGCGCCATTTTTTAATATGAGGTCAAAACTACGGGATTTATTAGACTCCTCGATTTCGTAGATGGAAAAATGCCAACGACCTCTGATCTGACAAGAAAGAAGGGACTTGCCTCCCAATCCTATACGTATAGAATACGTCACCCGTTGTCGATAGCAAACCTCCGTCATGGGTAGGACAACGTGACCGCTTGCCTGACCCCGAGAAATACTGAGGAGAAAAATAACACTCGTCCCTCCTTCCGTACGTTTTGAAACGAAAATGTAACGTCGTTTGTAAATGTCGGTACCCATGATAAAGTTGAAGAAAAGGTAAAAATTCTTTTTATACCGTACGGCATACCCGGCCTCCACACGGTCATATATGAGGAGGGTACTTAAAGGGGAAGTAGGAGGTGGAGATTTATACACAGATATCCACCCGGTCTGCCAATCAAAAAACAAAGAATCCTTTTCCCCGATTGGAATGGGTGGTCGAACTTTTCCTCTGCCAACACGCCTGTAGTTGCTGATCCGTTCGTCCTATGAAAATATGCCCAAAATATCATTCATAGATCAAGACTAGAATTCCAGCAAATCAGTACTTTAGTCATGTCAACAGATATTACATTTAATTAGCCTTTGAATGGTAGTTGTTACACAATCAGTTGCATTTGAAAATCTGAAGCTAGTTTTCTGCCAGAGACCATGGTCCCAATCTGAGCAGTGACCTGAAGCAATGGCCGCTTCCCCGAGTGGAACAGGTCCGCTGGAAACTGCTGATTATGTTTTCTCAGCATGTGATGCGTTCAGAACGTATTCCTGTGGTGAAAATTGTGGGGAAAATGCTGTGACAGACCTAAATCGCTGCGACTTCCTTGCTGCCAAGTGCTTACTGGTGCACGCTTACGGCGTTGCCCAAGAGGCACTTAATGCCACTATCTTCTTCGTCTCAAACCATTTTGTACACATTCACCGCGTCATGTCTATGTAAGCCTCCATCACGGACCTTCACGTGGTGAAGATGCAATAAATTATTCCTCAGATCATCAATTAGAAATTTATTTGGGACGGTCAAGTCAAAGTGTCCTGGTTTCCCATGTAATTCTATATCTGTCTGCCGAATCCAATCTTTGGTATTCGATCCTAAAGGATCGTGGGGAAGGCATTCGATCTCAAATTTCCCGAGACGTATCGTTGTTGGGGAATTTTCTTGATATTGGATAAGGAACAATGACGGGCCAACATTGTTCGTGAGGGTTAAAAATTCGCCATGGATGGGAACTGTTTTAGGCTTTTTATTCGTCTGCAGCTGACCTGGTTTAAGGTCAAAAATCACAAACTTCAGGGCATGGGGAAAAGTAAACACAAAAGAAAGCTCGGGGTGGGTGAAAATAGGCCAGGGTAATTCTGATCCGAACGATTCCTTTCTTTCAAAATTCAATGTCTTCTTGAAAAAGAAGGCCACGACTTTTTCATTGCTTGTTGTGTTTGTTATGACTGTGTCGTAAACAATGATGAAGTTTGGAGTTGGTTGGCGACACCAGACAGCTAAGACATGCACATTAAGAAAATAGAAACCAGATGTTACATGTACATGTGGCATTTTTTTGTTTCTCAGGAGGGTGCAGAAGGCCCCACATTTGCCCCTATTTGGTAGTTGGAGGCGGCCTGCGAGCTTTCCGATTGTAAAGTCATAGAGTATCCCTTCCTTTACCGAGCATTTCCCCCTGGACACTTTCATGAAAAATAATACAAAGTAAGTAGATAACTGGAGTGAGTAACGGACCATGCCTTTCCTGATATAGTAATACGATGAATTGTAAATGAGCAGATATTGCGAAGATTTGTTTCTTGGCCAAGAACTGTACGCAAGCACCCTCTCATAACTATATGGCAATTCATTGTAACGGACGAGTACCCCGGGTCTGCCACGGTAATCGTTATAGAAATCTAATAAAGGATGGTTTTGGATTTTGTCTCTGGCGATCGGTGGGAGGAGCCGAAACCGTTGAGTAAGACGGTAGTACAGCCGATGTACCCTCTCCTACAATAACAACCATGTTGCCAGTGTCGAATAAATCCATGTTTTACAAAGGACCGTCAAGAGTTTTCACTGCAAACTACAGGGAAATCAGCCGTAACGTTAGTGAAAAGTATGATAAGACAGTCTAGAATCTTTTTCGGCCATCTTGTAGGGGTCAGTCAATTAAAGCTTTGATTCTGAAATGTCATGGTTGTCACCGTGAACACAACCACATTGACAACCACACCAATTCATGAGCTGTTGATATGAGTTACCTTTTTCTGGTACATCCGGGCACCTTGGGAAGGAAGAGCCTCCTTCTTCGACAAACACGTTCCTCTCCTTCTACTCATCTGACAGACATTGTCCATTTCTTCCGAGATGACAACAAAAGTTGTACATTTCAGCTGATGACACAGAACAGCACAAGCAAGTAACGAGATAACGTTCTGATGGTATATGTCCGATTCTAGAAGGGCCCAGTCGTGCACAACGGTTCGAAATTGTTCGTGGATGAGGGTCTTTCTCGTCATATCAGTGAAGGTACATGTAGGCGTTCGGTGTTAAGTTTATAATGCCCCATCATTTGCCTTTGTCCCTTCCGTAAATTGATGCCAACAGACACACATAGGGGATTTCAGGGGACACTTATAGGGGATTTCTAATTTAAAAATGCTTTATCGGGTGAATTTTTCAGGAAAAGAAACTCAAAGTTTCCAAGTTTACTTATGTGAATCATTCCCTGAAAAAAATAACGTCGATAATGCTGCAAAAGTACGTCACTTCACATAGAAGTACCGGTACGAAATGCGGTTCAACGGCCATAGGATATTTGATGTCGAAATCATTGTTCTTACCAAAGACGACGATTTTGAAATCAGAATGATATGTCAAGCTGCAGCAACATGCCATGATCGGCCTGATTCCCATGATCCGGGGGAAACGTTTTAACCTTTAGTATCATAGACACAAGCTAATCAAAATCCACTTCATTGGCGAGGGAGGTATTTGTCGAAGTCCAATCTCCAACGAAGAGGCCAGACGGCTTCCACCTTTTGAATCAGTGGAGCAACCGAAAACATGGAACGCCGTACCTCTGGACTGGCGAAATTGGTCGAAACCACCTCGAGAATTGGTCGATTCGGTACTAGTTAGCTGGCAATACAGTGACGCCAGGGGCAACACTGGGCAATATGAATGGATTTTGTTTAGTCGATGTGTAGATCAACTCGTTCACTCGTACCACAAACCAAATCGATACCACACCACCAATCTCACCAGGTATTGTTTTCTGAACAACGGGCTTTTGAAATAACTGCCAATAAGCTAACACTGAAATTATCTTTGTTCTGGAAATAATAACTTTTTTCTTGAAACAATATTTTTTTTACAATAATGAAGCTCCGGTTAACAATGTAGTTTTATCTGAAAAGAAGTGCACGTTAGGCCTACGAGATGTGCTTTATAGTTGCATTCTATGAAATGTTCAACCAGTCTTCGATAGTTTACCCAAATAATGTAGTTTCCCAGTTCTATATACACGCATGATTGTACAAATTCCATATGCATCCAAGTCAACTTATTCAGAGTTTGTATGACTAGTACATCACTTCATGTTACGTTCACATTGTCCTCTAGCACCTTCATGTGCCGAGAGCCCGGCACCGTTGTATCGCCTAGTCAACAACCAACGACAAAAACAACAGTAAGCCGTCATCATGGTTCAGTTTCCTCATCAATTCGATCATACAGCGACTCCGCGTCCTCTTCTCTGGTGCCATTTGTTGTCAATGGTTGGTGGTCTGGGTCAAGGTAGATAGCATTGCCAAAGGCTTGTGTGACGTTTGCATCAGCTGTACTGTATTTCCTTGGCGGGAGTGGAGGGCCTTCTTCATCTATTGAGTCATATGTTTCGATCTCGTCTCCTTCTGGTTGCTGTTCCACCGAATGTTTTCTGTAATTTCGAACATATCTTGAATGAAGCGGTAGCAAATTTGAAAAAAAAATGTGGTAACAACACGCAACACGACAGTTGGTAATAATGTGGTGCGCTGAACACGTGAAGTAAGGTGCATGTTGTATAGCAGTGTCGAAACTGCTTGTGAACAATGAGTGTGACAATCAATGTAATAATTACCTCCTCCTCCTCCTCCGGCAGACGAAAACTCCTATTAGTACCAAAACAATGAGCAGCGTCCCCCCGCCACCGGACAGGAGCAGGGCCCAGTATTTTTCGATCCACGTCTGAAAAGGGGAAAGAGTGTCATGCGCTATGATCAGTTTCTGCCCGAATTGGAATGCTTGGCAAACTGTGGGCACCAAAAACTTACGTTCAGAAACTTACCTTATGCTTTTCTGTTGTGATGGCCGCGACTTGGACCGCCTTGCATTCATTTCCCCGATATGTGTCGAAGAGAAAATTTGACTTCACTGACCTGCTGACATGACGAATTACAAATTCTATTTGGCGAGGCGTCAGGCCTGTTGGATCGTATTTTATGCTAATGTAAAGTTCTGTGACTGGACTGAAATAAACGTATCAGTGTTACCAGTGGTACATGTACATGATATGAAGCAGGCCTATTCATCGTTTCGACTGGCCACCGTCATCTTGGATTTCTTGTAAACTGCACATGCGCAGTTATCTGTGGGCAACCCGTATCTTGCAACCAATCACATGCTTCGCTTTGCCTACCAGATAAATGCGCACGCACAAAATCCCTGTCGAAACCAAGATGGCGGGGCAGTCGGAACGATGAATAGGATGTAGATTTGTCGATCAATGTGATATCTGGTATTCCAAACATGACTTGCGGGTCAAATATCTGTCTCCAATTATTTCTACTAATTTCCTCCCACATCCTGATAAATCAGGCCATATCAATTGTTTTGTCGTTAGGCTCGATTTATTTCAAAAAGAAGCGTTTCTTACCCATTTTCACCCATACATTCCTGTACAGTGATGGTTATTGACATCGTGGTGATATCTATGGTGTTTGTTTCTGTCACTCTCGCCGTTAACCATTGCTTGATGATCATAAGATCCTGTGTCCTTCGTCTACCGTTCACCATTACCGACATGGCAAATGTATCTGGCCAAGTATATAAAAAAGAGTTTACACATGAGAAAGACAGGCAAAGAGTTTGATGTTCGGTCTGGTACGTTTGTACATGTAGTTAGAGCCGGATGATGAAAAAAAATATGGCGGGGAACGAAAGGTTAGAAATGAAATTTAGGATATTCCAAGTGACTATTCGTATTCTTTCTGTGGCCCTTTGGTACCATGGGACTCTTGTCCAAGAGGCTACGTGTTCGATTCTCCGTCGAGTGGCTATGAGTACTGTTCACTAGTCTGGGAGGAGGATCGGATCGCTTCTTCTTGAGTTCCCCAGAATGGTTTCCTGAGGGACTTGGGTAATAATGTGAAGCACGTTGGGACTGAATTAAAGTGGAAAAGCTCAATTTGAAAGCCATGACTGTACATGTACCTCTTCCATTCTTTGCTACCGTGCTGTTTGGGCTGGTAATTTCAGTAGTTGAGCTAACTGTCGTCGGTGCCGCCGTACTTGCTGTCGTGGGTGGCACGGTTGTGTTTGTGGTTGTGATTGTGGTTGTGGTAGGTTCGGTTGTCGTTGTCGTTGGCACTAGATCCTCGCAGTCAGCTCCCATAAAGCCTTTCGGACACACGCACAAATAATCAGTGTTGTTGAGATTGACACACGTCCCGTTGTTTTCACACGGCGAGAATGTACAAGGCATAACGTTTGTTTCGCAGTTCGGACCAATGTAACCCGAATCACAGACACATTTGTAGCTGTCGACCCCGTCCTCACAAACGCCACCGTTTCGGCAAGGATTGCTCCCACATTCGTCAAAGTCTACCTCGCAATGGTGGCCTGCCAAAGAAATAAATCATATGTGAAACGAATGAAGGCGCCAACCAAAACGTGGGAATACTTGCTCTAAAAAACAAGGAAGTAGGACAGGGCACTCAGTCATCATTGAGATTTGACTTTAGACTGGTTCCCAATCTAATTTGACTTTGCCCTAAATGGAAAGAACGAAACTGATTGGCTCCCAGTTCCATGGTTGGCCATACGAAATCGGTGTTGCAAAACTACAGCATGCAGCAAATCCGACCGCCGGTCGTCATAAACTCGTAAAAATGACCAAAAAAAAAAACAATCCGAATTAGGTTGTTCGAGGAGGCACTCATCTTTTCCTCCAGCTGGGTAACAATTAATTCAGATACATCAAATGAAGGATTTGAAAGTGGATCTTACCTAGAAATCCCCTCGGACACAGGCAGTAGTAGGAGTTGTGCTTGTCTGCACAGAGACCACCGTTCTGGCAGGGGGAGCTACCGCATTCATTGACTGGCAGATTGCAGTCCTCGCCACTCCAACCTACATGTAAGAGCACATGAGAGAAACAATCCATGTCATGACAGGAAATTGATTAAAAGGCATTTTTCAAAGACCCTGTTATTAACGTCAGATATTACATCACGCAATTCTTCCACGTAGTTGTCGCCCTGCAAGAGTTCCTACACTTGATAGACCGACGAAATACCTTCTCGGTTTTCAAGCTTTTCCCAAAAGTGCAGATTCAACCAAGCGGAAGGACAGAACCTTCTTTTTATCAGTAGCGTCAAGTAGTGTTGGCGTTAGCGTTATCGTTTCCAAAGCGATTTCTTAAAGGAGCTGGACGTCCAAGTTGTAAACACTCACTCACTGGTTCTCTATCCACGCGACGCCTGCGGTGCTGCCACCTATTGTCGGTGATATGTACTGACGTGATTATCGTGAGTGAGTTGCATCGGACCGGGAACCAGTCTAACGATCACGGGGCGCTACTGGTGCTGCCACCTGCACGAAGGAATAAAACTAGTTTGCCGACCATGTTTGTAAACAAACCAGCTTGTTTACAACTTCGGCGTCTAACTCCTTTAAGAACTCTCGATCGCCGATTTTGTATTCACCATAGGTTATTGGTAGTCTTACATGTACCTGGATAACACAACTTCTCCCCCGTATCTATGTCGCAGTTGTAGTGGCCGTGAACATCGTCTCTTTTGGCACAATAGATGGCGCATCTGTCTCCATAATAATGCGGGTCACAGTATACCTTTACCCAGAGTCTGAGCCTGTGGATAAAGGAAAATGATACGGCAAATCGCATTTTGATTGGTGTATGTCGACATGACGTATATCACGTGATGAATAGCCCCAGGGATTCGTGGGTCACCCATCCATCCAGCGGCTCGCTATCGTTCGATGTTTCGTCGAATGCGCTTTTGTCGATGCCAATAATTCGAAACTGGATCTGTGCATTTCCGGACTTTTTTGGTAACATGCCATGCACTCCTTCCTTAATGTCGATGCCAATAAGGAAGTCATAGTCCTCCTAGGGTGGATACGGATATCACGATTTATGGTTACCTCATGACCTGACCCATACGTACGTTGTTCGTTGCCTGAGCACATATTCTTTTGCCGTGGCGTGGTAGTAGGATCTGGCCGCCGGTAGTGAGAGTATTGTGGAGAGATCATCCACGTGGTCCGACGGACCGACAGGATCGTAGTCGACAATTCTGACCTTTAGCTTAACAGCTCCCTGAATCGAATGAAATTTTAATCAAATTGTGTAGATATACCGCCGTTTCGCTTCTAAGCGGTCCCGAACCGTTCATTAATGTGACTTACGATCGTCCACTGCATTGCAAGGTTTACATTTCGGACCAAGGCAGTCCGGTATTCTTGACATTTTCAAATACTGTAGTATGAGCAGTCGCCGAGCCCAGGGGCTAATCAGTAGGGTTGCGTGAGGGTTTCTACAAAAAGTCACTAACCGGCCATATTGCGAGATCGTAAACCATAGGGTTTCGTATCCTTCCGAACCATGAACCAAATGTGATGTAATTTCTATCGTGAACACGATCAGATACAACTCTCCCATTCGGACAGAGGTAGGGGTTACTTGATCTAAAACGAAACGGAATGAGTTCATGTAAAAAACATGCCTAACAAAATTGGAATCGATTGGTTCCAGATCACTGACACCGGTATTCCCTCGCCTCCATCACGTGATCGACCGAAGGGCTGATTGGCTGAAAAATCGATTGCTGTTTTGTTGAATGAGAGCCGAACAATCAACACATTTTTCATCGGCTGAATTTCTCAGTATAACCCTAGCGGTGAGATTGGGAACTCGGCAGTCTCTCATTGGATATCACATTGGGCATTCTCGCCGTCATAGAAAACAATGGCGGGTGTTTCTTCCTGTTGTTTGTCTGATTTCAGATCTACCGGTAAACGAAAGCATTGTTTTTAAGTTTTCCACTCGACTGTTTTCTTCTTGACGGTAGCCCGTGATCACCTATTTTCAATCGATCATTATCATGTGTCTCGGAAATGAGGCAAATCATAAGATCTTTGGGCGTATCCACCAACTAAGATAATGATGATTCACATGTCTGTGCCAATGCAGTTCACCTAATTACGGATGGCCATCTTCTTGGATTTCTGTGAGTCGTGCAAATGATATACACACTACATAAGAACGACCCCAGGCCCTCCCATGCAGACTTTCCTTGGGCTCTCCAGGAGAGCTTATAGACATATAGCTAGGACAGCTCTGTGACGACCGGCAAAAACTGTACTCTTCATTCATGTGATGAGTGACATGTATGACAAAGGAATGCGAAAAAACTTGGACAGATAAGGATATTTCACGCTACTTGTGCGCTGTCTACATAGGAATTCTGTGCTAAAATGAAAAACCTGACACTGATATTTTGCGGAAATAACCGCCCATACTCTAAGATCTGCACTCTCTTTTTTAACAAGAGGATTGAGCTTACACTACAGTTGGACAAAATTTTAGCTTTGAATAAAGCGCTAGGTTGGAAAAATTGGATCCACAGTAACCAACTGTAAGTTCTATGTACTCATCAAATAGGCCTATTCATTTTGACGACAACTTATTCCAGTTTTTGTATGCACACACATCAACATGAAACTCTTAGGGGGACTGCTGTTCAGTAGGTATAGACCTACTGAGTATAGGACAAACTTCTGCTAGTCATTTGAAATTGTAAATATTAAGACTCGTAATTTGGGCAGTATAGTGTCCATTTATATTTGTACATGTATTTTCAGATTTGATAAGATGTAAAATTTTCAAATACTCGTCCTTCGCCTTTTTTCTTTGTCTGGTTGATGACATTTAAATCACACCAATTCTGATCGCCACCGAGCGAAATCGCGGCTGTTGACGCCAGTGAAATTTGGGCTAAGTACAGTAATCATGCGCCAAGGTCAGTAATCATGCGCCAAGGTCAGATGGGACTCACAAGGAGTTCTTAATAAAATCGTGGTGTCTATGGTTTGGGGTGGATTGTGAGGGCGCCGTTGATATTATTAATGAAGTGAGTGTCATTTGCAAGTGTATTAGGGGCAGATATTAGGTTGTATGCGTCATTTCATCGATTTGCATGAATCTGGCTATTCTGGGCGCATTGATACAGAGGCCTATTTTTCGTGCGACTTCAAGTGGAGGCAGAGGCAAATTTCGCATCTTTCACGTCTCGCGAGATTTCTCGAGACACAAACATTGGAATTTTTTTAAAACCTCTCTAACAAAGGTTTAGTGTCCTTCCTAGAGCTGTGTGAAATTTCATTAAAATTGATTATTTCCTTCGGGTAGATATTGCGTGGCGGTTGTGCCTCAAATGTACACGAAATGTACAGGCGGTGTATTACTGTACTTAGCCCATTTGCTCTCCAGCGATGCTGCGAGAAGATCGCTTGCGATAACACCCTCACCTCGCCTGGTGCGCAGCACACCACGAGAAAAAGAGACACAGGAACAGAAGACACTTCCAATGCATAGTGTTTATTTCTCAATAAAGTACTTCATCAGTGAATGGTTACAGATGTTCATAACACCAAGAAAAGAGTGGATTCTTTCAGGTGCTGCTTGGTTTGTCTTTATTGTTTTTTCCATTGGAGTTACTTGCATGAGACTCTCCCGTCCGATCCGCATCTGCACTCCTGGCCCCATTTGTCGTATGTCTTGTACAAGGTCCAAGTTGCCACGTAATCAACGCAAACGTGGGTCTTGCAAGAACGCTCGTCTGGAAAATACAAAATGGCTAACTCATGTACGTACATGTACACATATACGTTACCGGTAATCTGTAAACTACATAGTTTCAAAGAAGATTTGATTCTTTGAAACTGATGTTGGCCTATACATGTAGTAACCAAATCATGGCTAGCCGGATTTCCCCTATCAATCCCTCTAGCAATCAGGTATTTAGCAATCTCTTTATTCCCTTATCTGCAACCTTAATATAAGTTTGATTAATTAACGAGATTTATTCGAATGATTTGATACAAAGTAGTCGCCATATTTTTCTCGGATTTTGTCATGAATTTGGTGTAGGGCTGCTCGGGTACGTAAACGGATTCCAACGATCTATTTTTCCTACCTGGGCAGACGACTTCGCCCATGTTGCTCCATTTTATATCGGCTGAGGAAAAGTCAAAAGAATGCATAAGCTATAGGTATGAGAAACACGCGGAGAAACTCCCCAGTAAAATATGATGTCTTAGAAACAAAACAAAGACGTGAGACGTTGGAATTAATACACACTGCAGAGACAGAGATCAATGATAGTGAGTAGTGTAGGCAGACACTCAGCTACCAGCGATTCAAATACCCCAGCTACTCACACTTTTGAAACAATACTTATGGTTTTAATTTCAATTCAGGACTTTTAATTCTCCAGGATTTAGATAGTTCATTATGCAGGCAGTATTCACCATTTCGATAGTCCATTACGCATTCAAGTCTTGATTACTCACGATTTAGACAGTTCATATTATCATAAAGGAATCAACCATAAAGGTTCAACTGACAAATTTAGCATTTTATAAATGTGAACAATATCCCTTTAAAACCCAACAGATTCTTGCATTCTGACGTTTCCATGTGATAGGCAAGACCCTTCTGCACATTCACTGCAAATTTTGTTGAATTCCGACTAGTTGATCTTATGATACAAAAGGTCTGAATTAATGAGAACCCCACGAACGATGTGTGTTCAGGGTCATCGGTGTACATTTGAATAGGCTGACGTACATTTGTACATGGAACACTATAGTGTAATTGTGCTGAAAATAGCTCAGTTATCGTCAGAAATGGAATTCAAAGCATCATGTTGGCAGGTTCATGTACTCTTCACCACAAAAAAGTTGAAGCTCGTGCCTATTACGTAAAGCCAAAATTCAGCAGTGAGAGACATCTGGTGGCAACATAGGAAGTGTATCCCTCAGTAAGCTCATCGTTCGCAGTTAAACCTTAATGGTTGATTCCTTTATGATATTATTATTGTTTATAGACAACAACTCTAATGCAAACCTTGATTACTCACGATTTAGGTAGTTCATAATGAAGGCCAATAGTTACTCACGATCTATAGATATTTCATAATGCACTGGTAGGTTAGTTACTCACGATTTTGATAGTTCATACTGCAGCTCGTATGAATTGTATACTTACCATCATTCACCTCCGGGCAGTCGGCCTGATCCACACAAGCATTTGGTTGATTTCAGCAGCAGCATCATTCCAATTAAGAATTTTGCCGAAACTTTAAAAATTTTGATACTATCATTTTCATCAGCAGAACTGAACTATACTTACCACTACACTCAAGGGCTGGAATAAATAAGGAAATATAACACTTAAATTAGTTGGATATCAGCAAATCTCTCCCCTAAACGAAAGCATTCTGAACCATAACGGCAAGGGTCATTCGGGGGCCACGTTGATTCAGATCCGGCGAAAACAATGCGATTTTTCGTTAACCAGGTACCAGTAGAAGATATGACACTGCTTACGGCATCAGTCCACTAATTGGACAGTTTTTCATTGAGTTGATTATGACACCATCTTTTTGGTTGGGAGAACATTAAATTTTTATGGAGGTGAATAACCTGATATTTTATGCCTGGCTTTCACTAACGCTACGAATGTTCCGAATCTCCCCGAATCTGAAATTGTCGAAATTCGTGGCTATACGTAGGCTCTGCCCAGATGCCGAAAATTCGATTGACTCTGTCGATTTCCAGCTGTGTGCTATGAAGTGCATGGGACTTGAATTCACAATGAAAAGCTTAAAAATAAGTCTCACTTCATTAATACCTACTTCACACTGGCAACAAATTTGAGTTCCATCAATGCCTACCTGATACCCTGATGTGAACAAGGAATCCAAGAAGGACAAAAACACCCAACGCAATTTGTACTTTCATCTTCTCACTAGAAAACAGTAAAAAATCAGAAAATATACTCTCCATTCTTCCTTCAGCGATTATTTCCAGCTTCAAATACGGTGTATCCGGAGGTTGGGTCCAGTTTGCGAAACCCAACGTCGCAACTAAAGAAATAATACGTAGCAACAGCAGGCGGTACCAAATAGAAGCTAGAAAAGTGATATGAACGATGACTTTTGTACTTCAACCCAATCAAATGTTCAGCAGGCCAGAAAGTACTATGAAAGCCGGCCAGTTACGCAATAAACTGAATTTTTGTAAATGAGGCAGGGCCTTGGTGTGACAATCACAACCGATCAGAAGCCATCCTATGGTAAATGCGAACGCAGACGAAGAAGAAGTAGACAATATTCGGTGACAGATGGCTCGTATGACCATGCGTGCATAGGCCCGTAGGCCTACTTACCGAATTTGCTTCGAATTATTCGAACAACCAATGATGATTGTATTCCCGACTGCGTGCGCTGTGCTGATATAGCGAGCAAACTGCGGAGGGAACACGTGATGAAGCGAACCAATCAGCAGTCAGGGAGTATCCTGTTTTGTGAGATTGTTTGGCATATTGAATGTAAGCAATTCCGAGTATTCCCGAACTGATCCGAAAAGCTTCCGCTTATGGCCGGGCCGAATTCAAGGCATGATTGCGAACCTCATGTCCCAACTTAGTAGGCCCTACTTCACAAAGAATTAGTTGTCTGGTAGTGTGCGGATCAACTGAATCAGTGTACAGAGTGAAAAGCGCTATATTTAAAATCTCCATCACTGAGTGAAGATATTCAAAAACACTGAGAAAGGAGAATACCGTGGGCCTTAGGAAATACATACCGCGTAGTTGCCCGTAGCTTACCATTTGTGGCAACACTACCACTTTTTTTAAATACTGTACGTGCCCTGTAGTATAACCAAATTTCTTATACTGTATCTATAGCAAGTGCGTTATGGCCATTTTGTGGTGATTGGCGGCCATCTTGACGGCCATTTTGGATTTCCATCCCTGGTATAAGGGGAAGGTTATGTAACCTCGCCCAGTGGATTCCTTGACTCCTAAAACTAAGGGATAGACACCAAAAACGTATCACGCCGGGCGCCAAAGGGTTCTCGAATTGTGGCCATTTTAGGATTAATGGTGGCCACCTTGTCGGATAACGGAATCTTTCAGATGTCAGATTTTGGTAGACTTTCAGTACATGTATGTCTTTAGGCAACATTACGTATAGGTTGAATGCTACCGATTTTATTGAAATCACACTTTGAGGTAAATGTGAACCCGTGAGAACAATGTTTTTCGCTGTTTTTTCGATAAACAAAACGTACACAGGGTGCCTGGGCCTTTGAGTAGTCATGGGTGAGTGTTTGGCAGCGATGCAGTTGTTGGTGCACATTTTCTGAAAATGAATGGATAATAAATACAGATATCCAGCTATGTCACCATATCCAACCGAAGTATTGGTAAGATGAGCTTCAGCAATCAGAGAAGAAAAAAAACGTGTCCAGCTGTTTCACCAAATCCAGTGTTCACGAGTCATGGAGCCGCCACAAAGCCCTTATCACTACATGTATCAGCAAAGCAATAAATTGCTTTTTTTTCTTATGAACCATTGTTATTCTTATTCTGCAGCAAATATAGAACGATTTGTCATGCGTGTTTTCCCTATGGCGAGGGTTCAATATTATATGTGAGAGGTCGGGCTTCCTATCGCCATGTAAAAATTGGCGAGGAAACGTATACAGGGTGCCTGGGCCTTTGAGTAGTCATGTGTGAGTGTTTGGCAGCGATGAAGTTGTTGGTGCACATTTTCTGAAAATGAATGGATAATAAATACAGATATCCAGCTATGTCACCATATCCAACCGAGGTATTGGTAAGATGAGCTTCAGCAATCAGAGAAGAAAAAAACGTGTCCAGCTGTTTCACCAAATCCAGTGTTCACGAGTCATGGAGCCGCCACAAAGCCCTTATCACTACATGTATCAGCAAAGCAATAAATTGCTTTTTTTTCTTATGAACCATTGTTATTCTTATTCTGCAGCAAATATACGATTTGTCATGCGTGTTTTCCCTGGCGAGGGTTCAATATTATATGTGAGAGGTCGGGCTTCCTATCGCCATGTAAAAATTGGCGAGGATTCACTGCATTTCTAACAAACTATATTTGGATCATGATGCGGGGGAGGGGTGAAAATACCGCACCAACTCGTACCCAGAGTTCAACATTGCCACATTAAACTCTGGAGAAATGCCTTGACCGGTACTACTTCTGGACAGTGCAAATGCATTGTCGAAGGCGGATGAATTTCTGACCGTTGCACAGGCATCTGCGTGGGGATTCGAAAGAGTTCGTAGGCCTACTTTGTTCCTTATATTGAATACCCAACGGAATGTTAAAATTTAATAGTAGTGTTTTTACAAATACTGGAACAAATGTCAATTTTAGGCATGTGCTTTTAGATCTTGTGCTGTGTTTAGCCGTTTTCAGAGGTCTTAGCCGATGAAAGATGGTGGCGACCTCTTCAGGTTAATACCGCACTGGGTTTCACACGGACAAAACTATGAAATCTTCCTTGTGAGACCGCAGAAGAAGTGACTGTTACTAAGAAAACTATGACGTCATCAGATATGGCACTTACATGTAGTGGCGTTCCTTTCAAAATACATCACCAATATATGACTATTTACCCGGGCACGACGCCCGACTCCACCCCGTACCCATGTTTTTCGGTGGATTGTCTCGAGAGTCGAATGTGGAAGTGATAACCTAGTATAAAATGCCCCCTCACCCTCCTGATGCCCGCGTGGATTGTACGTCAACGAGGTCTTGGTCACTCTCTATTGTTAATGTATGGTGCCGCGCAATGCAAGGTTTACTGTCATGACTCTGGACTGTACATGCTGTATGGATTGTTGGGGGCATGCGAATGCGAACGTAGCGGAGTGCCATCTGATGATGTCAGTTACTTCTACGAACCACTCGTCAACTCTCTCCTGTGATCTGGTAAAACCTAGTAAGTCTCATTTAGACAATTTTGAGAAAATCAAGGAAAACCGTTTTCCTACAGGATTAAACTCCAGGAGACAAAAGGAATTTCGTGTTGCCTTTTTAGTCGGGCATAATGGAAGGGCTTTCCAGTGCATAACATTTCATTGTTTGATGGCTTAATCAGGTTACATAATGACTTAGGGTGGTTTTTCCTGATCAAAGTTATTTCAGTGGTTACGGTTTTCATCAACAAGAACCTTACTGAGACGGGTTTTATGAATTTTTATTTCATAATATGAAGGGATAATACCTAGTAAGTTCAAATTTGGGGCTAACTCAATTTTCATAAAAAAGTGACTTACTAGGTTTTACCAGATCACAGGAGTAATCCGCAGCGACTACGTTTAGAATCTCGGCCTCTCCGAACTTGGACCTGTAGGCCTAAGAGGGAGTGATTAACTCTGATCTGCTGCGTATATCTCGACTCCAGTGAGAGTCTCCATCCGGCTGCCTCTTTTCCTTGGAGTTCTTAAAAAATGCATTAAGGACCCGTCGAATGGACTGAACTCGTATCGGTCAAACTGTTTTTCGTGGCATAGCGGATGGAAATATGTAGCTGTTTCGTGAAATGAGAACTTTCCAGATCCCCGCTTTATCAAACCGTCCTTTGGGCCAGGCACCTGGTGCAGTGTGATGGCACAAGGCAGGGGTGCAATCAGGAGAAACATCCCAGTGAATGGGTCAAACAAAGTTTGGAGATGACGACAACGTCCGTCAAGTGTTTGGAACAACTTGACAAGGTGTATCTTCATGTCATATTTTGTTTTTTCATTATGAGAACAGAAATAAGTTCTTAAAAAATGCATTAAGGACCCGTCGAATGGACTGAACTCGTATCGGTCAAACTGTTTTTCGTGGCATAGCGGATGGAAATATGTAGCTGTTTCGTGAAATGATAACTTTCCAGATCCCCGCTTTATCAAACCGTCCTTTGGGTCAGGCACCTGGTGCAGTGTGATGGCACAAGGCAGGGGTGCAATCAGGAGAAACATCCCAGTGAATGGGTCAAACAAAGTTTGGAGATGACGACAACGTCCGTCAAGTGTTTGGAACAACTTGACAAGGTGTATCTTCATGTCATATTTTGTTTTTTCATTATGAGAACAGAAATACAAATCAGAATTGTACTTGGATACGTAGTGTATTCCTGTGTCCAAACGATTGGGTTTGTCATTGACACGAACTTGTACGCCATTTTTAAATATGAGGTCAAAACTACGGGATTTATTAGACTCCTCGATTTCGTAGATGGAAAAATGCCAACGGCCTCTGATCTGACAAGAAAGAAGGGACTTTCCTCCCAATCCGATACGTATAGAATACGTCACCCGTTGTCGATAGCAAACCTCCATCATGGGTAGGACAACGTGACCGCTTGCCTGACCCCGAGAGATACTGAGGAGAAAAATAACACTCGTCCCTCCTTTCGTACGTTTTGATACGAAAATGTAACGTCGTTTGTAAATGTCGGTAACCCATGATAAAGTTGAAGAAAAGGTAAAAATTCTTTTTATACCGTACGGCATACCCGGCCCCCACACGGTCATATATGAGGAGGGTACTTAAAGGGGAAGTAGGAGGTGGAGATTTATACACAGATATCCACCCGGTCTGCCAATCAAAAAACAAAGAAGCCTTTTCCCCGATTGGAATGGGTGGTCGAACTTTTCCTCTGCCAACACGCCTGTAGTTGCTGATCCGTTCGTCCTATGAAAATATGCCCAAAATATCATTCATAGATGAAGACTAGAATTCCAGCAAATCAGTACTTTAGTCATGTCAACAGATTTTACATTTAATTAGCCTTTGAATGGTAGTTGTATACACAATCAGTTCATTTGAAAATCTGAAGCTAGTTTTCTGTCAGTTTTTCTGTCCCAATCTGAGCAGTGACCTGAAGCAATGGTCGCTTCCCCGAGTGGAACAGGTCCGCTGGAAACTGCTGAATATGTTTTCTTAGCATGTGATGCGTTCAGAACGTATTCCTGTGGTGAAAATTGTGGGGAAAATGCTGTGACAGACCTAAATCGCTGCGACTTCCTTGCTGCCAAGTGCTTAGGACTGGTGCACGCTGACGGCGTTGCCCAAGAGGCACTTAATGCCACTATCTTCTTCGTCTCAAACCATTTTGTACACATTCACCGCGTCATGTCTATGTAAGCCTCCATCACGGACCTTCACGTGGTGAAGATGCAATAAATTATTCCTCAGATCATCAATTAGAAATTTATTTGGGACGGTCAAGTCAAAGTGTCCTGGTGTCCCATGTAATTCTATATCTGTCTGCCGAATCCAATCTTTGGTATTCGATCCTAAAGGATAGTGGGGAAGGCATTCGATCTCAAATTTCCCGAGACGTATCGTTGATGGGGAATTTTCTTGATATTGGATAAGGAACAATGACGGGCCAACATTGTTCGTGAGGATTAAAAATTCGCCATTGATGTGGATTGTTTTAGGCTTTTTATTCGTCTGCAGCTGACCTGGTTTAAGGTCAAAAATCACAAACTTCAGGGCATGGGGAAAAGTAAAGACAAAAGAAAGCTCGGGTTGGGTGTAAATAGGCCAGGCTAATTCTGATCCGAACGATTCCTTTCTTTCAAAATTCAATGTCTTCTTGAAAGAGAAGGCCACGACTTTTTCATTGCTTGTTGTATTTGTTATGACTGTGTCGTAAACAATGATGAAATTTGGAGTTGGTTGGCGACACCAGACAGCTACGATATGCATATTAAGAAAATAAAAACCAGATGTTACATGTACATGTAGCATTTTTTTGTTTTTCAGGAGGGTGCAGAAGGCCCCACACTTGCCCCTATTTGGTAGTTGGAGGCGGCCTGCGAGCTTTCCGATTGTAAAGTCATAGAGTATCCCTTCCTCTACCGAGCATTTCCCCCTGGACACTTTCATGAAAAATAATACAAAGTAAGTAGATAACTGGAGTGAGTAACGGACCATACCTTTCCTGATATAGTAATACGACGAATTGTAAATGAGCAGATATTGCAGAGATTTGTGTCTTGGCCCAGAACTGTACGCAAGCACCCTCTCATAACTATATGGCAATTCATTGTAACGGACGAGTACCCCGGGTCTGCCACGGTAATCGTTGTAGAAATCTAATAAAGGATAGTTTTGGATTTTGTCTCTGGCGATCGGTGGGAGGAGCCGAAACCGTTGAGTAAGACGGTAGTACAGCTGATGTACCCTCTCCTACAATAACAACCATGTTGCCAGTGTCGAATGAATCCATGTTTTACAAAGGACCGTCAAGAGTTTTCACTGCAAACTACAGGGAATTTCAGCCGTAACGTTAGTGAAAAGTATGAAAAGGCAGTCTAGAATCTTTTTCGGCCATCTTGTAGGGGTCAGTCAATGGGGACGCTAGCTCGACAGAGGGCAGCACACCGAAACCCGGTCCTAATACAATGGACGCCTTTTGTGTGGGAAATTGAGCAGGACCGGGATGTCAGTTTCATTTCAATAGTTTTAACCACTAGTGACACCTATTGAAAAAGTCGGCTATCGTCCCCAAGTTTTGATTCTGAAATGTCATGGTTGTCATGGTGAACGCCACAACCACATTGACAACCACACCAATTCATGAGTTGTTGATATGAGTTACCTTTTTCTGGTACATCCGGGCACCTTGGGAAGGAAGAGCCTCCTTCTTCGACAAACACGTTCCTCTCCTCCTACTCATCTGACAGACATTGTACATTTCTTCCGATATGACAACAAAAGTTGTACATTTCAGCTGATGACACAGAACAGCACAAGCAAGTAACGAGATAACGTTCTGATGGTATATGTCCGATTCTAGAAGAGCCCAGTCGTGCACAACGGTTCGAAATTGTTCGTGGATGAGGCTCTTTCTCGTCATATCAGTGAAGGTAGGCGTTCGGTGTTAAGTTTATAATGGGGAGGTTTCGAAATCAAACGATAAACCAAAACTGTACGACAACGTTATTTTTCATACTACACATTAACCAGAAGTTGCATTGCATTTTCGGTACAAAAATAAAGTTGTCGTTAACGTTTACGTTTATCGTTTGATTTCGAAACCTCCCTAATGCCCCATCATTTGCCTTTGTCCCTTCCGTAAATTGATGCCAACAGACACTCATAGGGGATTTCAGGGGACACTCATAGGGGATTTCTAATTTTAAAATGCTTTATCGGGTAAATTTTTCAGGAAAAGAAACTCAAAGTTTCCAAGTTTACTTTATGTGAATCATTCCCTGAAGAAAATAACGTCGATAATGCTGTAAAAGTACGCCACTTCACATAGAAGTACCGGTACGAAATGCGGTTCCCAAACGGCCATGGGATATTTGATGTCGAAATCATTGTTGTTACCAACGACGACGATTTTGAAATCAGAACGATATGTCAAGTTGCAGCAACATGCCAAGATCGGCCTGATTCCCATGATCCGGGGGAAACGTTTTAATCTTTGGTATCATAGACACAAACTACGTGTAATCAAAATCCACTTCATTGGCGAGGGAGGCCAGACGGCTTCCAAATTTTTGAATCAGAGGAGCAACCGAAATCATGGAACGCCTAACACTGGGCTTGCGAAATTGGTCGAAACCACCTCGAGAATTGTTCGATTCAGTACTAGTCGTTGGCAATCAGTAACGCCAGGGGCAGTATGAATGGATTTTGTTTTAGTCGATGTGTGGATCAACTGGTTCACTCGTACTACCACAAGCCAAATCGATACCACACCACCAATCTCACCAGGTATTGTTTTCTGAACAACGGGCTTTTGAAATAACTGCTAATAAGCTAACACTGAAATTAACTTTGTTCAGGAAATAATAACTTTTTTCTTGGAACAATATTTTTTTTACAAATGAAGCTCCGGTTAACAATGTAGTTTTATCTGAAAAGAAGTGCACTTTAGTCCTACGAGATGTGCTTTATACATGTAGTTGCATTCCATGAAATGTTCAACCAGTCTTCGATAGTTTACCCAAATAATGTAGTTTCCCAGTTCTATATACACGCATGATTGTACAAATTCCATATGGATCAAAGTCAACTTATTCAGAGTCTGTATGACTAGTACATCACTTCATGTTACGTTCACATTGTCCTCTAGCACCTTCATGTGCCGAGAGAGCCCGGCACCATTGTATCGCCTAGTCAACAACCAACGACAAAAACAACTGTAAGCCGTCATCATGGTTCAGTTTCCTCATCAATTCGATCATACAGCGACTCCGCGTCCTCTTCTCTGGTGCCATTTGTTGTCAATGGTTGGTGGTCTGGGTCTAGGTAGATAGCATTGCCAAAGGCTTGTGTGACGTTTGCATCAGCTGTACTGTATTTCCTTGGCGGGAGTGGAGGGCCTTCTTCATCTATTGAGTCGTATGTTTCGATCTCGTCTCCTTCTGCTTGCTGTTCCACCGAATGTTTTCTGTAATTTCGAAGATACAGTATCTTGAATGAAGCGGTGGCAAATTTGAAAAAAAGGTGGTAACAACACGCAACACGACAGTTGGTAATAATGCGGTGCGCTACAC
The DNA here is from genome assembly GCA_002633025.1 of Notospermus geniculatus. Taxonomy (NCBI): domain Eukaryota; kingdom Metazoa; phylum Nemertea; class Pilidiophora; order Heteronemertea; family Lineidae; genus Notospermus; species Notospermus geniculatus. The sequence goes on from NMRB01000082.1 coordinate 302,721, forward strand.
ATAAAGTAGGCTACATGTTGTATGGCGGTATCGGTGTGTCGAAACTGCTTGTCATGTTGTGAACAATGAGTACATGTACATAATAATTACCTCCTCCTTCTCCGGCAGACGAAAATTCCTATTAGTACCAAAACAATGAGCAGCGTCCCCCCGCCACCGGACAGGAGCAGGGCCCAGTATTTTTCGATCCACGTCTGAAAAGGGGAAAGAGAGTGTGCTATGAACGTTTGATACAGTGTTTGCCCGAAAGCAGGTCATGGAATGCTTGGCAACCTGTGGGCACCAAAAACTTACGTTCAGAAACTTACCTTATGCTTTTCTGTTGTGATGGCCGCGACTTGGACCGCCTTGCATTCATTTCCCCGATATGTGTCGAAGAGAAAATTTGACTTCACCGACCTGCTGACATGACGAATTACAAATTCTATTTGGCGAGGCGTCAGGCCTGTTGGATCGTATTTTATGCTAATGTAAAGTTCTGTGACTGGGCTGAAATAAACGTATCAGTGTTACCAGTGGTAGGCCTAGGCCTACATGATATGAAGCAGGCCTATTACGTTTCGACTGGCCACCGCCATCTTGCATTTCTTGTTAACTGCACATGCGCAGTTATATCTGTGGGCAAACCCGTATCTTGCAACCAATCACATGCTTCGCTTTGCCTACCAGATAAATGCGCACGCACAAAATCCCTGTCGAAACCAAGATGGCGGGGCCGTCGAAACGATGAATAGGATGTAGATTTGTCATCAATGTGATATCTGGTATTCCAAACATGACTTGCGGGTCAAATATCTGTCTCCAATTATTTCTACTAATTTCCTCCCACATCCTGATAAATCAGGCCAATATTCATACATCAATTGTTTTGTCGTTAGGCTCGATTTATTTCAAAAAGAAGCGTTTCTTACCCATTTTCACCCATACATTCCTGTACAGTGATGGTTATTGACATCGTGGTGATATCTATGGTGTTTGTTTCTGTCACTCTCGCCGTTAACCATTGCTTGATGATCATAAGATCCTGTGTCCTTCGTCTACCGTTCACCATTACCGACATGGCAAATGTATCTGGCCAAGTATATAAAAAAGAGTTTACACGCGAGAAAACAGGCTACCGTTCACCATTACCGACATGGCAAATGTATCTGGCCAAGTATATAAAAAAGAGTTTACACGTGAGAAAGACAGGCTAAGGTTTGGTATTCGGTCTGGTTCAGTTTGTAAGTTTGTAGTTAGAGCTATGAGAAAACAGGACGCTGAAAAAAATTGGCAGGGAACAAAATGTTAGAAATCGAATTTAGGATATTCCAAGTGTTTGTATTCTCTCTGATGGCCCTTTTGGCAGCATCGGACTCTTGTCCTAGAGAGGTTGCGTATTCGATTTCAGTCGAGTGGCTACTGACGAGTAGGTTGTCCACTGGTCTGGAGAGAGGACCGGGTAGCTTCTCCTTGAGTTCCCCAGAATGGTTTCCTGAGAGAGTAGGGTAAGGAAAAGCTCAATATGAAAGCCATGACTGTACCTCTTCCATTCTTTGTTACCGTGCTGTTTGGACTGGTAAGTTCAGTAGTTGAGCTAACTATCGTCGGTGACGCCGTACTTGCTGTCGTGTTTGGCACGGTTGTGGTTGTGGTTGTGATTGTGGTTGTGGTAGGTGTGGTAGTCGTTGTCGTTGGCACTAGATCCTCGCAGTCAGCTCCCATAAAGCCTTTCGGACACACGCACAAATAATCAGTGTTATTGAGATTGACACACGTCCCGTTGTTTTCACACGGCGAGAATGTACAAGGCATAACGTTTGTTTCGCAGTTCGGACCAATGTAACCAGAGTCACAGACACATTTGTAGCTGTCGACCCCGTCCTCACAAACGCCACCGTTTCGACAAGGATTGCTCCCACATTCGTCAAAGTCTACCTCGCAATGGTGGCCTGCCAAAGAAATAAATCATATGTGAAACGAATGAAGGCGCCAACCAAAACGTGGGAATACTTGCTCTAAAAAACAAGGAAGTAGGACAGGGCACTCAGTCATCATTGAGATTTGACTTTAGACTGGTTCCCAATCTAATTTGACTTTGCCCTAAATGGAAAGAACGAAACTGATTGGCTCCCAGTTCCATGGTTGGCCATACGAAATCGGTGTTGCAAAACTACAGCATGCAGCAAATCCGACCGCCGGTCGTCATAAACTCGTAAAAATGACCAAAAAAAAAACAATCCGAACCAGGTTGTTCGAGGAGGCACTCATCTTTTCCTCTTGCTTGATAACAATTAACTCAGATATTACCCTAAAGATTTGACAAATGAAGTACATGTATTTGAAAGTGAATCTTACCTAGAAATCCCCTCGGGCACAGGCAGTAGTAGGAGTTGTGCTTGTCTGCACAGAGACCACCGTTCCGGCAGGGGGAGCTACCGCATTCATTGACTGGCAGATTGCAGTCCTCGCCACTCCAACCTAAGAGCATGAGAGAAACAATCCATTTGATGACAGGAAATTGATTAAAAGGCATTTTTCAAACACCCTGTTATTACGACACTTCAGATATTACATCACGCATTTCTTCCACGTAGTTGTCGCCCTGCAAGCGTTCCCTACACTTAATAGACTGACGAAATACGTTATCAGTTTTCAAGCTTTTCCCAACAGTGCAGAATCAACCAAGCGGAAGGACAGAACCTTCTTTTTATCAGTAGCGTCAAGTAGTGTTGGCGTTAGGGTTATCGTTTCCCAAGCGATTTCTCAAGAACTCTCGATTGCCGATTGTGTATTCACCATATTTTATTGGTAGTCTCACCTGGATAACACAACTTCTCCCCCGTATCTATGTCGCAGTTGTAGTGGCCGTGGTCATCGTCTCTTTTGGCACAATAGATGGCGCATCTGTCTCCATAATAATGCGGGTCACAGTATACCTTTACCCAGAGTCTGAGCCTATGGATAAAGGGAAATTTTATGGCAAATCACATTTTGATTAGTGTACATGTCGACATGACGTACTAGTATATAAACTGATGATCGTTAGCCCCAGGGGTTCGTGGGTCACCCATCCATCCAGCGGCTCGCTAACGTTCGATGTTTCGTCGAATGCGCTTTTGTCGATGACAATAAAATAGGGAGTTTGAGATCAGCAACTAATCACGGATCCTTATACGTACACGGATCGAAATGTACACAAAATGTGTCCTCGTTGTACAGAAATCTATCCGTATACGTATAAGGATCAGTGATAAGTCGCTGATCACAAACTCCCTAATTCCAAACTGGATCTGCGCGTTTCTGGACTTTTTTGGTAACATGCCATGCACTTCTTCCTTGTCGATGCCAATAAGGAAGTCATAGTCCTCCTAGGGTGGATACGGATATCACGATTTATGGTTACCTCATGACCTGACCCATACGTACGTTGTTCGTTGCCTGAGCACATATTCTTTTGCCGTGGCGTGGTAGTAGGATCTGGCCGCCGGTAGTGAGAGTATTGTGGAGAGATCATCCACGTGGTCCGACGGACCGACAGGATCGTAGTCGACAATTCTGACCTTTAACTTAACAGCTCCCTGAATTGAATGAAATTTTAATCAAATTGTGTAGATATACCGCCGTTTCGCTTCTAAGCGGTCCTTTCATTAAAGTGATTTACGATCGCCCACTGCGTTACAAGGCTTAGGCCTACGTCTTGGACCAAGGCAGTCCAATATCTTGACATTTTCAAATAGTAAAAGCAGTCGCCGAGCCCAGGGGCTAATCAGTAGGGTTGCGTGAGAGTTTCTACAAAAAGTCACTAACCGGCCATATTGCGAGATCGTAAACCATAGGGTTTCGTATCCTTCCGAACCATGAACCAAATGTGATGTAATTTCTATCGTGAACACGATCAGATATAACTCTCCCATTCGGACAGAGGTAGGGGTTACTTGATCTAAAACGAAACGGAAGTTCATGTCAAAAACATGCCTAACAAAATTAATTGGAATCGTTTGGTTCCATATCTCACCGCTAGGGCTATAAACTGACACAGGTGTATTCCCTTGCCTCCATTATCACGTTATCGACCGAAGGGCTGATTGGTTGAAAATCGATTGCTGTTTTGTTGAATGAGAGCCGACCAATCAACACGTTTGTCATCGGCTGAATTTCTCAGTATAGGCCTAACCCTAGCGGTGAGATTGGGAACCAGGTGTGAAGGGAAAGAATGTCCTAGGAAAAACTGTACGGCGAACAAAAGATCCTATTGTTACATTTTAATCTCTGACAATTGGTTTCTATACGCATGCCGCTTATTCCGTCATTCAACAATAGAAGTGGACACTTTTTACAGGGGGACACTTTTTACTGCTACACCGGCAATCTCTCATTGGAATTCACAATGGGCATTCTCGCCGTCATAGAAAACAATGGCGGGTGTTTTCTTCCTGTTGTTTGTCTGATTTCAGATCTACCGGTAAAGGAAAGCATTGTTTTTAAGTTTTCCACTCGACTGTTTTCTTCTTGACGGTAGCCCGTGATCACCTATTTTCAATCGATCATTATCATGTGTCTCGGAAATGAGGCAAATCATAAGATCTTTGGGCGTATCCACCAACTAAGATAATGATGATTCACAGTCTGTGGCAATGCGGTTCACCTAATTACGGATGGCCATCTTCTTGGATTTCTGTGAGTCGTGCAAATGATATACACACTACATAAGAACGACCCCAGGCCCTCCCAAACTTTCCTTGGGCTCTCCAGGAGAGCTTATAGACATAGGACGCTCTGTGACGACCGGCAAAAACTGTACTCTTCATTCATGTGATGAGTGACATGTATGACAAAGGAATGCGAAAAAACTTGGACAGATAAGGGTATATTGTATCTTCCCACGTAGACTATGGACGTAATGAATCAATGATAGCGTCCATAAATTTTAAATACTGTGGCATTCCATTGGGCCAGTGTCTGAAAGGAAGCAGGTTTTGGCACTATACTCCATCATAATGCACATACATGTACACAAGATGTACACATTGATGTACACGATACGGGCAACGAAATGTCGGCGGTATGTGTACGTACGTACGTGCGTGGGTATTTGCGATGCTAATGATACATGTAGATAATGATTATCTTCATTATGAGCTAAATGTTCAATGTAATTTGACAGTGAGTCATTTTCCGTCCCATTATATGCAAAATATTTGGATCTGCCTCGAAATTGATCGTTTGACACCCATTATTTTGTTCACCCTGGGAATTTGACTGCCTTTTAATGATGTGTGGATTTTACTATGTCTGGTTTTTATAGTTTCGGGCAGCAAAATCGTAATTAGTTTGTGATAATTGGCACTGTCTCATCGTTGTCTCTGAATAGTGATTGCGTACCCTCAATTCAATGCCGAGGGAATCTCAGCCTGATCGAGAGCTTTGTGTCGGTTTAACCAGAGGCCGGGGTAACTGATCCCCAAATAGCCCGGCGTAAAATCCTTCACGTGCTGCCATCAGTCCACCAATACCGACCACCGATGATATAAAGCAGTCCACTTGTGACCGGTGGGAACATGGCCGGTTGACGAAACGGCTCAATCGTGTACCACCAAGTAGACTGTAGCATAGAGTGCAGCGATTATCTTAATCAACCACACTCCCACTGATGACGACGAATGGTCATGGCAGTACATTTTAAAAAATAGATTAAAAGACCATCTCAATTTTGGTATCAGCAGTAATAGAGCCAGTTGTTGCCAAATTGTCCAGAAAGTAACAGTCACATGTTCTGGTCATCTTTCGTCCAGGCTTTTAGAAAAATCCCCCTTGGCCAATGATGATTTTCGCAAAATTGACCTACGCATTAATGCAGCGAGATTGGTTTTCAAACATGATTCTTTGATAATTAAATAATCGTGTGTCCTAATTCCGTAGTCCTGTCCTTTTGCCAAGGGTTAGGTAGCACTTATATTGTTTCTGCACGGTCATTAGCCACTGTATACAAATATTACTAATCACACTCAAAAGAGTGTTTTGGGACAAACTCTGTTTTAGAAATTGTACTTAATTTACGAACGATTTCTGTATGATCGCTGGGTGTGCTTGAGTTTACTGTAGATAGGCCCGAATTTTTCATGACCCACACTGATTTCCCCTCCTTCAGCTAACTACTGAAGTACCATACATGCATACCTAAATCTGGGGGTTGATACGAGTACACCGTTTCCCTGGCTGATGCATCATTATTTTTATCCACCAAACCCTACCTCATTTAATTTGTATTGATTGAGGTCATGTGATTCCTTGAATCTGCATTCCCCTCGCTGAATGTTTGTATTTGATTCTGTTCTCTGCAGTCCCCGCCCACTTTGACAGACAGAACAACACGAAGATCTGATTGCATTGCGGTAGAAGGGTTCGGCGAGTGGCAATATTTAGCGGCTTTATTCGCCATTCCAGTGCCTATACATTTGTCTTCAAAACTCAAGCAATATGAAGCCACTATTTTGAGTGACTTTCACTAGCGTCAGTGGCGGATCCAAGGTGTGCTTGAGTTTACTGTAGATAGGCCCGAATTTTTCATGACCCACACTGATTTCCCCTCCTTCAGCTAACTACTGAAGTACCATACATGTACCTAAATCTGGGGGTTGATACGAGTACACCGTTTCCCTGGCTGTATCATTATTTTTATCCACCAAACCCTGATTTAATTTGTATTGATTGAGGTCATGTGATTCCTTGAATCTGCATTCCCCTCGCTGAATGTTTGTATTTAATTCTGTTCTCTGCAGTCCCCGCCCACTTTGACAGACAGAACAACACGAAGATCTGATTGCATTGCGGTAGAAGGATTCGGCGAGTGGCAATAAGTTACCAGCTTTATTCGCCATTGCAGTGTACATTTGTCTTCAAAACTCAAGCAATGCGAAGCCACTATTTTGAGTGACTTTCACTAGCGTAACTTACATGTATATGCGCAGTATCCATCTGTGGCCGTATTCTAGAAGCTTCCTTAAGTGTGAGGTCGACCTTTAACTATTGTTTGCAGGGTAGAATACAAAAGATTAAGGTCGACCTTACACTTCATGAAGCTTCTAGAATACGGCCCCTGGTGTTGGAACCCTCGGGATGACTTGGGTTATTGTCCTTCAATGAACTCACCGACTGTTCGCATGGTCCAGACAGACTGTGAACTTATGATCACACTGACTGAAGCAAAAGATGGACTTCCCGTCACAGCAATGACCATTGGAACCTTTCCCGCCAGGGTTGTTGAAGGTTAGGAACCGGATTTGCATGGTGGCACCACCCTCAATGATCTGGAAATTGAAATAGAACATCATTCTAATTCGCCGTAAGGACTTGCAGGTAATAAACGCATCGTTCAAGCGGGCGAACTTGGTGAGAGGAGCAAGCAGGGTGCACCTGCTTTGCCAAGCAATCGCATTGAAATTTGGTGGCGTAGGCCTACTTGTAGGGGTACCCAGGTATATTCGGGCAAGGTAAAATCATCCTAACTACATGTATTTATGGGGTATGGGCGGCAGTCCATTTTTCAAGATGGCTGCCTGGCGGCCATATTTGGTCCGACTGGGTTGAAATTTGGTGCTCTTGTAAAGGATCGCTACATACATCTTTACATCAAATGAAAACACTCTAGCGATTTGTATAAACTGCTACCGAAAGTTTGACTGGTTTATTTGTACAAATGGGAGTCTCGATTATGACAATTATCGTAAAAAGCGTTAGACTGTTCNACCCCGAATAAAGATAGAAAACTAACATCTTCGTTGTATCTGAAAAGTTATACAAATGTATTTGCTTCGACACTGTTAGAAATTATTAATTTTACAGTAGTAATTTTGCAGTAATTTTACAGAAATTGCCTGCAGCAGAGTCCCCAGCACTTTCTGTAAATTTACATAATTTTTTCATGGTATGATTCATGTTTTTCTGTTTTGGTTGGACTCCATTGGACATCCCATTAATGATGCCTTCTGAGGGCAGTATGAAAATATAATTTGGTCAGCCTCAAGTCAAGTCTCTGTTAACATTTAAGTCTGTAATTTTACAGATCAAGTCTGTAATTTTACAGATCCGTGCTGGGGACTCTGCTGCACAGATTTTCTGTAAAATCTTCTGTTATTTCTAACAGTGGATTTCCACAGAAAAACATTGGTTGAATACATGTACATGTATTTTCATTTAAAACGTTTGAACTCGATATTTTACTGTTCTATGAGGTGAATCCGTGAGATAACAACTTCCACTCTGTATGTATAGCCATCAAAATAAGAAACAGGCAAGGAAGAACTCAGTATAGTTGGCCTGTTTAGAAAGGTCACAACCTTCTATCGATTTGCGTCTTCTAAACATTCACTTATGTCACGGATTCACGTCAGCTCTCAGTGGTCTTCCACAACATTCCTAAACATAGGTTGATGTTATAATATGTTATTTCCTCTTCCAGTTAAATTAGTAATTTATTGCGAAAAAAGGAAATAACATATTGACACTTCACAACTAATGAGAGCAGCGATGAAATTTCTTGGCAAACATTAGCAGGACCCATATGCATAAATTAGTTGGAATAAGCTTATTCCAGGTATAACTTTACGTTATAACCTTAAGTTATACCTCGAATAAGCTTATTCCACCTTTATGCATACGGGCCTAGAAATTTTAAGTGGTAATACGATGTAACACTTCTCAGTGTTTCTATCGCTCAGTGTTTCCCTACATTGTATTGAAACGCTTTAAAATAGATACACGTTATTTGCTTGTCGTGCGTTCTGAAGTCGCCGGTAATTAATTAATTAGTAAGTTAATTAATTAGTTATCTGTTTCGAAAGCAGATAATTCCTATTCTGTATGACTGGGGAGGAGGAAACCAGGGGACACATGTACCACAGCGAGTCACCCCCTACATCACATGAAGAGGGGTTCCTATCGGGAATCGAACCCACAACCCACGACGAAATGCGTCGATGATTCCAAGAATTCTTGGTGTGAGGGTTCATGTTACGATCATTACCCCATTAAAACAAGGTCACTTGACCTGAAATATAAGATAAACATGCCGCTGTCGGTGCTGCTAGCCCATCGGAAAAATGCGGGATCTGCACGGTGGCAAGATGTTTCTCTGTCGCGTGTTAATCTAGGGCCTTTACGGCAAAAGAGATCATAGGTTGCCTTGTACAAAAATGACGTGACCCTAATTTAAACCCCTTCTTCAGGGCCGGATCCAGGGGGGCGTGTGGGGCGTACGCCCCCCCCCCTATTTTTGGCAGAGTAATGATTTTTTTAGCAAGAAAACTTTAATCACATAAAAATTAAAAATTCTAGTATTTTGCTCTCACTGGATCTGGCCCTGTTCTTTATCATTCAAACCCTGTGGACAGGCTACTCTCCTATACACCTATCGAAGACGGTATTTTAACGGCGAGTCACACCCTAGGACCTCGAAGTAGATCATGACAGTTTCGGCCAGAAGGGGGCGCACATGGTCTCCTCAATATGGTGAACATCGTGTGAATACCCCGCTCTCCACGCCGTGATGTACCGCACCATGACGAAAATCGACAAATGTTGACTTACCTTGATTAAACAGGAAAAACTGAGCAGAAAGCCAACAGCCAACAGATTCGAAACCACCCCCATTTTCAATATTTTTTTCACCCACAGCGATCTGTTTTCACTTCTGCGTCTGATCGAATGCTCCTTCCATGCCCTCAGCAAACTCACATCTGATCGGAATGAAATATTGTGGATTGCGATGGCTGTATCCGGGTCAACAATCAATCTGTTCGAATAGTCAGGCCTACTTCCATTGGATTGTTCTACTGAATATGAATCCCGCATAATCATCATCAATATAATAGGCCTTGTTTCGTATCTGTGAATCTCTATTGTTTTGCAACTTAAATTCACTCACAGTTGTCAATAATCAAAGAGACGTCCAGTTCAATATAATATACCTTTGTTTCGTCGTACAATTATCCCAAAAAATACAATACATGTATGTCCATTATAATTGGTCAGTTTTCGCCACCGCCCTGTTAATAAGCCAACAACTACGCTTTTTGTTCGGGTATACACTCAGACAATAGAAAATCGTAGCCTAAATGTAATCGTATATTGCATGTATATCGTATAAGGTCTCTGGTGCGATTGCAAAAAATCTCTTAACCCTAACATGCATCCATAGAGAACTTACAAACTTTATGCCAGTGCAACTCAAAGCTTTGCAAAATTTACAAAAACACCCTTCCTGGAAAGCAGTGAATAAATTCCTTTAACATCAGGGCTGACTGTGCTATGCATTGCACTTTTGGTGAATTAAACGCCTCTCGGTCGCTTTGAACAATAGAAGACAGTTGAGGTTGATATCACAGTTTTTTTAACACTGAAACTAACACAAAAGATTGGCTAAATCATCAGCTCAGAGTTAACCCATAATATGGTAGGACGGATCGATTTCAACGAAGGACATCGCAGACTTTTTGTCTTGCTCTTGGTCCCTGTCAATTCTTCCTCCCGTTCATTTCCTGCAACCCGATGCGTTCCTCTTGTGTGACTTCAACCCTTGGTAACCCATTCTGGCCCCCTTGATCGGTAACAGCCGTAACATTTTTGAGTTCCTCTCCATCCTCCTTAACCTGACCTTGGGCCTCCGGTAACGACGACTTGTCCTCCAGGGCGTGGACTTGTGTCGAAGTCCCATTCGACTTTTCGCTGCTTCGGGAGTTTGCCCCTGGCTTCACGCTGTTCCTGAAATACATGCCAAACTGCCATTTAGCATAATGTGATTTGAAATATAAATGGCAGGCACCTTTTGACGTAAATTAAGTCTATCTCAATCAGTAAGTGGGATGGCCTGATGGTTCAACATGATAAAGAAGTTCACTTCCAAATGAAAGACCGCCGTCAAAATTTCTGTGCGAGCGTAAAAAGGTGGAGCTCATGTACGTGTTAATGAAGAACGGTATCAAAACGTTTTTCTCGTCGCCCTATCCCAATCAGAATCGTATCCTTTCTGGGTAAGGAGCTTGCTGCAGCTCATTCGATGCTCGCGTTCAGATAAAGAAGTGATCTGGCCGTCCCGGAGCTAATTCTGACACACCATTGCCAGGTCCTCTTTCAGTTTAATATCTCAACTATGCAGAGAATATGAAATTGAAATCGGGTTTCTAAGGTGAAAGACATTGCTTCCTACCAGAATCGAACCCACAGACCCTCGCATAAGGCAACAATCGCCAGCACTAACTATGCAGACTTTGCAACTATGCAGACTTTCATTTATGCCACGCCACTGCATCGCGATCGACGGGGCGACATTCCTGGCTTCTTACATTTTAAAGCACGCGAGATCGACTGGAACGACATCTGTAAGTGACAATGTGAACTAGCAGCTTACATTTTAGGCACACGAACGAAGCATGTGAAGGCTTCCTCCACTTTAAAAAAACAATCTCTAATAATGGATTCGAACAAACGAAAACGACAACACGGGGTTTATTATCATACAACAACACAACAATATTGCAATCTGACGTGAGGTAGAAACTATATTGTACTTGTACAGAATATAGGCCCAACATTCGGTATACTGGCCGTTTTGGAACTGACAGCTGAAACCTCAACAGGACCAGTGAGGTCGCTGAACGGTGAATGCCGTTCATACGAAGAGCAGTTGATACCGCAGAAAACATCGCTGTTGGGAGTTCGGGCAAAGAAAGCCGCTGTTACATAGGTGCTCATTTTTCACTCGTCATTTGTAATTTGGCACGAACCATCCGTAATCTGAGGAATGAACATTTTCATTCTCCAAAGGCTCTGTTCACATATAGGTGTTCATTTTGTGATTTTGATTTTGAATGGAAAATGAGGAATGAAAACTGAAGAGTGAGCAGTTCATTTCCATGTAACAGCAGCCGAACGTACTGTACATCTACATCATTGTTATCACAACATTTATAAAATGTATAATACTGACGTTAGGTTATTTGGCGGCTGGATGAACCGCTGGAATGTACTGTACTCATCGTAGGAAATTTTATTTACATGAATTTGTACGAATAGAAAAGAGGTTGGACTGATATCTTGACGACAACAGTGTTTGTCGTAATGTGTTATGTAAAAGTTTGTTTTTGTGCCTTTGTTTTCCAAAGAAAACAAAATGGTGAACTATACATGATATTTTAAATTAATCCCCTGCGTCACTCTCCCGAACAGAGCGAACCAGTCTTGTCCAGTGATCAGGTAACTTTCCATTTTACCCACACCATTGAGTCCTTCATGGCGTCCAGTTACAACTGAGTGCACACATGAAATCGATGTACAAGTGCGTGTACTGTACTCTCCACTATGATCCTTCCCTGTAATGGGATCATTGTAAACATTTAACCCTGTCGTGAATCTTTCTTCTCAAGGACCTGCTCTCCCATTATCCAATCCACTTCCAGTTGTCTCTCCGCCATTTTCCACAACCTGGTCACCAACTTCTGGTTTCCATGTCATTTCTTTAGGATTATCCTCGTCTCCAGGGGCTAATTTACTCTCTAAGGTGGCGTTCTCATATGTGAATTTTTCTGCCCCTACAGACATGTCGAGTTCTTCCCCTTCCTCAAGCCTGTTAGAAATAACATCGGCATTTCAATTCTAGGCATGTAAACAAGATTCTTCGCGACCTCTATTATCCATTTCCCATTACTACCTCAACACACACAACATCTGTGTACCTCACATCTTATCTAAAGTCACCACTGATAGCACAGACGCTCACTGCTCTATCACGTCATAAACTAGATAATACCATGCTTCGTCATGCACTAGGTCGGAGGGGGTGTAACTGCATGCTTGACGGGAACAAACACACCAAAATCGCACTCATAAGGTCACGGAGAGCTTGCTTTGCCATCCTCATACATCAAAACCTGTGGTGTGAGGACTTCGATTTGAAGATATCAACACACTGCTGTGTAGTCAACAATGCCGACCAACATCGTTCAAGCGGGCGAACTTGGTGAGAGGAACAAGCAGGGTGCACTTGCTTTGCCAAGCAATCGCATCGAAATTTGGGGGCGTATGCCTACTTGTAGGGGTACCCAGGTATATTCGGCCAAGGTTAAATCATCCTAACTACATGTATTTATGGGGTATGGGCCGCAGTCCATTTTTCAAGATGGCTGCCTGGCGGCCATATTTGGTCCGACTGGGTTGAAATTTGGTGCTCTTGTAAAGGATGACTACATACGTCTTTACATCAAATGAAAACACTCTAGCGATTTGTATAAACTGCTGCCGAAGGTTTGACTGGTTTATTTGTACAAATGGGAGTCTCGATTATGACAATTATCGTAAAAAGCGTTAGACTGTTCTGATTTTAGGTAATCTATCACGGCCTCGGTAATTATTGCTGTCACGCGCCCAGGAAAGTGTTACCATCAGATTGAAGTTCGGTTCCTATTTGCCAAAGTTTGACTGAGAATGTGCACCCCCCACCCCCACCACCACCCCATCCCACCCCCGAATAAAGATGGAAAACTAACATCTTCGTCGTATCTGAAACGTTATACAAATGTACTTGCTTCGATTTCCACAGAAAAACATTGGCTGAATTTGTTCATTTAAAACGTTTGAACTCGATATTTTACTGTTCTATGAGGTGAATCCGTGAAATAACAACTTCCACCCTGTATGTATAGCCATGAAAACAGGAAACAGGCAAGGAAGAACACAGTATAGTTGGCCTGTTTAGAAAGGTCACAACCTTCTATCGATGTGCGTCTTCAAAACATTCACGTCACGGATTCACGTCAGCTCTGGTCTTCCACAACATTCCTAAACATAGTTTAATGTTATAATACATGTATGTTATTTCCTCTTCCAGTTAAATTAGTAATTTATTGCGAAAAAAGGAAATAACACATTGACACTTCACAACTAATGAGAGCAGCGATGAAATTTCTTGGCAAACATTAGGGCCCGTATGCATAAAGTTGAAGACCGGGTTTATTTATCGAGCCGCTCGATGAATAAGCACTACTTTCGGTCTTATTTGTCAAGCCGCTCGATGAGGAGTACGTGGATTCAGTGTTATTTATCGAGCTAGCTTGACAAGCAAGCTTCAAATCCGGCATTGTTCGTCGAGCTGGTAATAAAGACAGGCCTCCTCATGAATCTGCAATGGCTTCAGCTTGTTTAGTTGGGAGAAGTCGGCAGTGTGGTGGTGTTTCACTGCTCGCAACATGGGGGTCTCCGAAGCCAATTTATCCTTTTTTCAACCCTTGTTTCTGCGTGGTGACCCAAATCTTAGACACTGTGGTAGCATGCCTAGCTTCAGACTCTCGGTTTTCGTCAATCTCAAGATTAATCCGCTGTGGTTTGTGGGTCAGAATCTGCCGGCGAGTCCGAACGATTCTGTAGACGATTTTATCAGTGTCACCACTAAGAAAGAAATAATTAACCAGTTGTTCTTTGCAGAAATTTGGAAAAGTCAACATAATTTTCTAAGAAAAGGAAAACAAAAAAAAAAAAAAAATGAAAAAAAAACATCATGACCACACGGGAATCGAACCCTCGACCTCAGGGGTGTAAGACCAACATCTTTGCAATGTGCCAATCAAGACACTGAAGACGGTAGTTGAGTATTTATCACCTGGTTCCGGAAATACGGCCAGCTCGACGTTTAAGCCCAATTTTGCGTACTGTTCAGCGAGCCGGGCTTGATAAATAGCCACTTCCAAAGTTGAAATAAGCTTATTTCAGGTATAACTTTACGTTATAACCTTAAGTTATACCTGGAATAAGCTTATTCCACCTTTATGCATACGGGTCTAGAAATTTTAAGTGGTAATACGATGTAACACTTCTCAGTGTTTCTATCGCTCAGTGTTACCCTACATTGTTTTGAAACGCTTTAAAATACATGTAGATACATGTTATTTGCTTGTCGTGCATTGATTCTGAAGTCGCCGGTAATTCGGTGAATCTATTGTAGGGAGACACTGGCAGACGAGGAACAAATAGAGAGTTACAGCGGAATGTAAACGGGGGTTTACACAGTTCAACATCTGTTGAAAGGTGTTGAATGTTGAAAGCTGTTGAACTGTCTAACACCTTTCAACACGGTCTTTAAACAGCTTTCAACATATTGCCAGAAATAGGAACATGAAGCTGTTTTGGCAACTTGTTGAAAGCAGTTGAAAGACCCGTTGAAAGGGGGTTTCGACTGTTCAACAGGTTTCAACAACGTTCAACACCTTTCAGCTTTCAACAGCTTTCAACATGTTGAATCGTGTAAACACCCCTGAATGTTTCGTAAGCAGATAATTCCTATTCTGTATGACTGGGCAGGAGGAAACCAGGGAACACATATGCTACAGCGAGTCACCCCCTACATCACATGAAGAGGGGTTCCTATCGGGAATCGAACCCACAACTCACGACGAAATGCGTCGACGATTCCAAGAATTCTTGGTGTGAGGGTTCATGTTACGATCATTACCCCATTAAAACAAGGTCACGTAACCTGAAATATAAGATAAATATGCCGCTGTCGGTGCTGCTAGCCCATCGGGAAAATGCGGGATCTGCACGGTGGCAAGATGTTTCTCTGTCGCGTGTTAATCTAGGGCCTTTACGGCAAAAGAGATCATACATGTAGGTTGCCGTGAACAAAAATGACGTGCCCTAATTTAAAGCCCTTCTTTATCTGTGGAAGGCTACTCTCTAGACTCCTATACCTATCGAAGAAGGTATTTAAACGGCGAATCACACCCTAGGACCTCGAAGTAGATCATGACAGCTTCGGCCAGAAGGGGGTGCACATGGTCTCCTCAATATGGTGAACATCGTGTGAATACCCCGCTCTCCACGCCGTGACGTACCGCACCATGACGAAAATCGACAAATGTTGACTTACCTTGATTAAACAGGAAAAACTGAGCAGAAAGCCAACAGCCAACAGATTCGAAACCAACCCCATTTTCAATATTTTTTTCACCCACAGCGATCTGTTTTCACTTCTGCGTCGGATCGAATGCTCCTTCCATGCCCTCAGCAAACTCACATCTGATCGGAATGAAATATTGTGGATTGCGATGGCTGTATCCGGGTCAACAATCAATCTGTTCGACTTGTCAGGCCTACTTCCATTGGATTGTTCTACTGAGTATGAATCCCGCATAATCATCATCAATATAATAGGCCTTGTTTCGTATCTGTGAATCTCTATTGTTTTGCAACTTAAATTCACTCACACATTTGTCAATAATCAAAGAGACGTCCAGTTCAATATAATATACCTTTGTTTCGTCGTACAATTATCAAAAAAAATACAATGTATGTCCATTACAATTAGTGTGTTTTCGCCACCGCCCTGTTAAAGGTTACCTGAGAAGCTTCCCAGCACTCAGCCTCTCTGGAAAGATGTTGGAGTAAAGATCATTTCAGTGAAAGTTGCATGAAAATTGGACTATTAATTACAGTGTTATACCAAATTTAAGATGTTGTTTCTACCTGACAACCAAACAACTTGGTATCCATGGCTGTCCAGGCGGCGGGTTCGTGAGGTAAATTGTGCTGTCCAGAAATTCTAAAATTGCCCTCAGAATCCATATTGAGGGAAATAACTGCAGTACGACTGACTGAACAAGAAAAATACATCAAAACTACGCCCAACTGCCCAAGTTAAATGAGTTATTTTGATGTTTTTTGTATGTTTACAAAATCCAATGACATCAAATGTGCTGTTCTCCGCTGCCTGACATGGTTGTCAGGGGTGTGTAGTAGTCCTATTTAAATTGCCATAACTTTGTAATGGGTGACCCGATTTTCATGCGGTTTGCAGTTTCATGTTGCCTGACTAATGCTCTATAGTATTACGCAGAAAACCAGAAGTCGATAAAAGCTTCTCAGGTAACCTTTAAGCCAACAACTAAGCTTTTTATTCGGGTATACACTCAGACAATAGAAGGGAGTAAGAAACGAAAGTGGAAAATAAGAAATGGGAAATTTTGGAATTTTGCGTGAATTTTTTCAATTTCTCAAAATGGACGAAATTTTTTTCCCATTTTTGAGAAATATCGCCCGAAAAATCAGACGAAATGTCATTTCAAGAAAATTTCTCAAAATGGGAAAACATTTTCGTCCATTTTGAGAAATTGAAAAAATTCACGCAAAATTCCAAAATTTCCCACTTATTATTTTCCACTTTTATTTCTTACTCCCTTATAGCTTGGAGGAATTATACAGACTGTATAATTCCTCCAAGCTTATAGAAAATCGTAGCCTAAATGTATGGTATATTGTATCGTATAAGGTCTCTGGTGCGATTGCGAAAAATCTCTTAACCCTAACATGCATCCAGAGAGAACTTACAAACTTTATGCCAGTGAAACTCTCAAAATAAAGCTTTGCAAAATTTACAAAAACACCCTTCCTGGAAAGCAGTGAATAAATTCCTTTAACATCAGGGCTGACTGTGCTATGCATTGCACTTTTGGTGAATTAAACGCCTCTCGGTCGCTTTTGAACAATAGAAGACAGTTAACGTTGATATCACAGTTTTTTAACACTGAAACTAACACAAAAGATTGGCTAAATCATCAGCTCAGAGTTAACCCATATGGTAGGACGGATCGATTTCAACGAAGAACATCGCAGACTTTTTGTCTTGCTTTTGGTCCCGTACTACTAGACAATGCAGTACCCACATATACATTGTCAATTCTTCCTCCCGTTCATTTCCTGCAACCCGATACGTTCCTCTTGTGTGACTTCAACCCTTGGTAACCCATTCCGGCCCCCTTGATCGGTAACAGCCGTAACATTTTTGAGTTCCTCTCCATCCTCCTTAACCTGACCTTGGGCCTCCGGTAACGATGACTTGTCCTCCAGGGCGTGGACCTGTGTCGAAGTCCCATTCGACTTTTCGCTGCTTCGGGTGTTTGACCCTGGCTTCACGCTGTTCCTGAAATACATGCCAAACTGCCATTTAGCATAATGTGATTTGAAATAAATGTCGGGCACCTTTTGACGTAAATTAAGTCTATGTCAGTCAGTAAGTGGGATGGCCTGATGGTTCAGCAAGATAAAGAAGTTCACTTCCAAATGAAAGACCACTGCTGAGCAGTTACGTCAAAATTTCTGTGCGAGCGTAAAAAAGGTGGAGCTCAATATGTATGTACGTATTGATGAAGAACGGTATCAAAGACGTTTTTCTCGTCGCCCTGTCCCAATCAGAATCGTATCCTTTCTGGGTAAGACCTTGCTGCAGCTCCTTCGATGCTCGCTTTCAGATAAAGTAGTGATCTGGCCGTCTCGGAGCTAATTCTGACACACCATTGCCAGGTCCTCTTTCAGTTATCTCAACAATGCAAACTTTCATTTATGCCACTGCATCGCGATCGACGGGGCTAAATTCCCGGCTTCTTACATTTTAAGCACGCGAGAACGACTGGAACGACATCTGTAAGTGACAATGTGAACTCGCAGCTTACATTTTAGGCACACGAACGAAGCATGTGAAGGCTTCCTCCACTTCAAAAAGAAAATCTCTAATAATGGATTCGAACAAACGAAAACGACAACACGGGGTTTATTATCATACAACAACACAACAATACTGCAATCTGACGTGAGGTAGAAACTACATTGTACTTGTAGGCCTACTGAATATAGGCCCAACATTCGTACACTGGCCGTTTTGGAACTGACAGTTGAAACCTCTACAGGACCAGTGAGGTCGCTGAACGGTGAATGCCTTTCATACGAAGACCAGTTGATCGCAGAAAACATCGCTGTTGGGAGTTCGGGCAAAGACATTAAGGCCGCTGTTACATAGGAGCTCATTTTTCACTCGTCATTTGTAATTTGGCACGAACCATCCGTAATCTGAGGAATGAACATTTTCACTCTCCAAAGGCTCTGTTCACATATAGGCGTTCATTTTGTGATTTTGATTTTGAATGGAAAATGAGGAATGAAAACTGAAGAGTGAGCAGTTCATTTCCATGTAACAGCAGCCNACCTTGGCCCAAATGTCCATTTTATATGTCCATATTTTTGCTCTCAGATCCCAGGAAAATGCACCTAAAGCACTTAAATTGTCAATTTTTCCCCAGACGCCCCGTTTGGGCTTCACTTTCCGGTCCTGACCGCCTCCGCCGAGCTACGCACCCAACCTTTCTGTCATCCGACCCTGACAGGGACCCCCACTCATCAGAGGGCTGCTACGGGCCTGCATTTCCATGTTACAGCAGCCGAACGTACTGTAGGCCTATACATCTACATCATTGTTATCACAACATATAAAATGTATAATACTGACGTTAGGTTATTTGGCGGCTGGATGAACCGCTGGAATGTACTGTACTCATCGTAGGAAATTTTATTTACATGAATTTGTACGAATAGAAAAGAGTTTGGACTAATATCTTGACGACAACAGTGTATTGTCGTAATGTGTTATGTAAAAGTTTGTTTTTGTGCCTTTGTTTTCCAAAGAAAACAAAATGGTGAACTATACATGATATTTTAATCCCCTGCGTCACTCTCCCGAACAATGGAAGTTAGCGAATCAGTATTGTCCAGTGATCAGGTAACTTCCCATCTCACCCATCACCATTGAGTCCTTCATGGCGTCCAGTTACAACTGAGTGCACACATGAAATCGATGTACAAGTGCGTGTACTGTACATTCCACTATGATCCTTCCCTGTAATGGGATCATTGTAAACATTTAACCCTGTCGTGAATCTTTCTTCTCAAGGACCTGCTCTCCCATTATCCAATCCACTTCCAGTTGTCTCTCCGCCATTTTCCACAACCTGGTCACCAACTTCTGGTTTCCATGTCATTTCTTTAGGATTATCCTCGTCTCCAGGGGCTAATTTACTCTCTAAGGTGGCGTTCTCATATGTGAATTTTTCTGCCCCTACAGACATGTCGAGCTCTTCCCCTTCCTCAAGCCTGTTAGAAATAACATCGGCATTTCAATTCTAGGCATGAAAACAAGATTCTTCGCGACCTCTATTATCCATTTCCCATTACTACTCAACACACACAACATCTGTGTACCTCACATCTTATCTAAAGTCACCACTGATAGCACAGACGCTCACTGCTCTATCACGTCATAAACTAGATAATACCATGCTTCGTCATGCACTAGGTCGGAGGGGGTGTAACTGCATGCTTGACGGGAACAAACACACCAAAATCGCACTCATAAGGTCACGGAGAGCTTGCTTTGCCATCCTCATACATCAAAACCTGTGGTGTGAGGACTTCGATTTGAAGATATCAACACACTGCTGTGTAGTCAACAATGCCGACCATCACCGATAGGAGAAGCTGGCCACTGGCGCTGAAAGGGTAAATGTCGTCCGGGGTATATACAAAGATTACCCAGGATCTCAATCTTCACTAAAACAATACCCTGGTGTACTTTCGGTAGACGAACATCACGCAGCATCGTAGCATGACACCTGGATTCGAGGTTGTCTCGCCCGTGGTCACGTGACCGCCTGACGAATGTCATGAACAGTTACACTCAACAAGTACCGCGGAGCGAGATCACGAGATTCCACGGGATTTCTAAATAGGACTCGTTCCTAGGCACAGATTGCGGAAGCTGGGTGATGTTCGGCTACCGAAACTACACCCAGGGTATTGTTTTAGTGAAGACTGAGATCCTGGGTAATCTTTGTATATGCCCACAGGACGACATTTACCCTTTCAGCGCCACTGGCATGACTGGCAATGCTAATCTCTCTTCCCACTGCGATTTTGGTGTATCCGAGGCTGGGGAGGGGAATTACAAAATACTACACGGAACCAACTCGTAATCATGCTACAGCCATATTTTGGAAGCAAAGACCAGAACGCCGGTCACTGGCGTTCGAGTAACCATCGCAATGTGCCACCGCAACCCTGTGAAAATCGCTATACTAGACAACCTGCTCCCGCTACACGTGAGAAAAACACCTACCTCGACTTCTTGCCGCAGAACTTGTAGAGGGATATGATGACAATGACCAGTAACAGGAATCCAAGACTCGCACCGAGTGCGATGTACAGTATCTTGTTTTCAGAGGTATCTGCAGACTGCAAAGTAAGAAGTTAACCCACGTGCATTGCAGTAATTTCGAAGCTTTGATTTGATTGGCTGAAAAGTGACGAATCAATAATGATCATCGCACGTTACCACCTACATGTACCGGTACATGTACAGGACATGTATATGCAACGAAGTTCTGACAGAGTGTTTTAGTTGTTCTGACTAACACCGTAGCCAGAATATCACTGCGACTGTATTCACGGCACAAACCGTCTGTCGGTGCACTGCAATCCCTGCTTTACATCACAATGACTTTTCGGTGGGCCATCAAGACCAGAGAGACTGGCGGCCACAAAGGTGCAAGCTGCGGAGAATCTCTTCCACTAAGCGGGAGGTGGCCAATGGTTTCCCACAATATGACCAAAAAGGAAGTACATTAGTATAAGATACATACGGCGTCGGTTGTAGGCCTACTTGGCTGTAGGGTAGACGGCTCTTCCGTTGGAGGATGCATGGAACCTAAATACGGGGTAGACGGCTCTTCCGTTGGAGGATGCATGGCACCTAAATACGCTATCTTGGCATCGATGTTGGTCTTAAATGCCACTTTAAGTGAAGCCTTTATTGCAGCCTCTAAATCCTTTTTGCTGAAATAAAAGATGACTGTAGAGCACAGATTGACGGGTTGTCGACTGATTGGTTTAAGAGAGGTTTCTCAAAGGAGAAAGGACATGCCCTGCTCTTGGAAATCCACGTATCGGTCGGTATTTGTAGGCCTATGTCATAAAACTTTGCCTATTCACTGTAGAATTTTGAGAGAATTCTGTCATGTCTGATTGGTAGAGTGTTGATGCCAAATTTGATCGACGATTCTATGGACGATCGCCATACAGGAAGACCTGTGCACTGATCCCCAATGCATTGTGCACCCACCGTACATTTACCCCCCCAGTGCATTTCTATAAGATGTAGGGGTCAGTGCGTTGCAGGAGGAATTTTGAACAACTATTTGCCATTTGCCAACCACCAGTTGGCCGACACGATTGGATGGAAATGCTAATCTCACGGGTGACGTTGAACATTTTACCTTTTCTCGTCTTTGAATAAACCCAAGATTTCGTCATGTGAAAGTTCAGCCGTTGAATGATAAGACATCATCGTGTTCGTCCCCTGACACGTTCTTTCATCCACCCTCGCCCTGACGGTGAATCCCACAGCTACTGTATTGTTCTGGAACACCGGGAATCCGTCAAGGGGGTCGATGTAGACGGTACGTACGAACTCGTATTCTGGCCCACTGAAATCACGAAGAATATAATCATGGCTTTTCGTTGGGGACATTAATCCGAGCTCCAACATCCCTCCAACACGGACTTCTATAACACCGACATCAACAGCAGCAACGATTGCATGTTTGATTTTTGTCCAGCACTTTGAGTTGGCCATGTGTGCTTTGGTCACTACGCTTATTTCCTTGGGGACCAAAGACTTGTACCTACCGGTGCTGAGCAGGTCTTCTGCATTTTGGTTTCACGCCAGAATCGCAAAATTTATTCACCAACTTGGACAACGTGTGGCGCAGAGCACCTGCTATGCAACAGCTCCACTGAAAATATATCGAATTGAAATGAGATGGCTTTCTCCCGCTCAGTGCTCATGATTTTACCATCAGCCTCACCCAAGGAACAGGTCAGAAACAAACTTTGGTATAACTGGTGGTTTTTGCCACCTTACTCAATCAGCGAATTCGCACCACACCATTCGTCAATCATTCTCCAAGGGTTCCATATACATGTATGAGGCAATCACCACCCACGCCGTGGGAAGGCAAAGGGTTTTACCATACAAGGCAATCACCCTGGCTTAAAGGTATTACCACACAATGCAATCACCCTGGCTTAAAGGGTATTACCATACAAGGCAATCACCCTGGGTTAAAGGGTATTACCATACAAGGCAATCACCCGGGCAATCACCCGGGCTTAAAGGGTATTACCATGCAAGGCAATCACCCGGGCTTAAAGGGTATTTACTATTACCATGCAAGGCAATCACCCGGGCTTAAAGGGTATTACCATGCAAGGCAATCACCCGGACTAAAGGGATATTACCATCAAGGCAATCACCCGGCTTAGATGGTATTACCATACCAATGCAATCACGCACGCTCAAAGGGTATTACCATATAGGGTACAACTGTTGCATCGATTTCAAATTCCATTCGAAGTGAGTTTGGGCTCGCTGACGCGTCTGTAAAGAGACGAAGATTGATAAGGATTTGGGTCTGATATCTATCAAAGTAACAAATTCTTGGAGTGGAATTTCGGAGGCAACGAAGCAAGATGGCTGCCGGAGTAGAAGACTTACAATCGCATGTATTGTCACACTCCTGTGTCTCTTTGTCTGATCCCGGGCAAGGCACGCCATCACCAGCTGGGGATGGGTTTAAGCACCGCCGTTGGCGTGTTCTCTGGCCGTGGCACCCTTGTGAACAACTCGACCAGAGCGTCCATTTCGTCCACATTCCGTCACGATCTGGCGGAGAGAAAAAATTTGCAGGTTTGCTTTGAGGCAAAACTTCTGACATCATCATTCAGAACGTTACAAGAACTCGTTTTTGACCAGAATGAACGATCACTGCTCGTGTGTCTTGATCACGATCCCGAGATCCGGTCAAAGACTTCACCTCTTCTTGCATTTTTTGGCAAGGCAGGTGGAGTCTCAGGCTGCCTTGGGATCCTGTTCGCTTCACTGCTCGAGATGGAATCTATCATTTTGCGTACCTTTACATTCGTTGTTTGGTCCTAGTTGATAACCACTCCGACAAGAACATTTATAGTTTGGATTCATGTCCTCGCAGATCCCATAAAGATCGTCGCAGGGGCCGTTGTCTGACTGAATCTCGACACACTCGTCCTTATCTGCAAACGTATCCAACACAATAAAAATATTTCTGGCTTTGCGAAAGCTCTTTCTCTTCGGGGGAGGGGAGGACCGTAACATGCATGAATGACGGACACTAGGGATCTTGTGATTAAAGCTGACGTGAACGAACGAAAAGCCCCCATGCGACAAGCAAGAGAATTGCAAACGCCCTGCAAACACCTCAAACGAAGGCTCAGGACATGATAGACACCACGAGGCCAGGAGGGCGCCACCTTATTTGTCTCTGAGCTGTCAAGGTGTCAACATCCTCTGGGGAGCTTCTGCTGAACACTTTTTTTGAAAGAAAAAAGTTTGACCCAGCAGGGAATCGAACCCGCGCCTTGTTATCTCTGTCCTGCCCAAAGACATTTAGAGAACAGCAATGGCTTGTGCCAGAAGCCGAACCCACGGCCATTTGTTTTATATGGCCTTTCTTGCAATCAGCAGTAACTAACCTATGGATCGTCAAAACTGTATTGCTGACATACTGTTTGAGTGCCGAAAACAAA
The DNA here is from genome assembly GCA_002633025.1 of Notospermus geniculatus. Taxonomy (NCBI): domain Eukaryota; kingdom Metazoa; phylum Nemertea; class Pilidiophora; order Heteronemertea; family Lineidae; genus Notospermus; species Notospermus geniculatus. The sequence continues at coordinate 327,189 of NMRB01000082.1, forward strand.
AACTTACTTCGACATGACTTTCCATCTGTAGCAATGGTGAACCCGCTTGGACACTGGCATGTTTCAACGCCGTTTACCTTCGTGCAGGCGTGTTCGCAGTCCGTCCTGGTAGTGCACGGCTTATCAACTACAAACAAAAAGAAAGAAAAAGATAAAGAAAAATGTACAGTACTCCCGGTGAAAACGGAGATGGTGCACCCTGAAAGGTCCTATTCTCTTACTTGACGAGGGGTGACGGGTTCATTGAAACCAATTTGACTCCCAAAAATATATTCACACAGTAAGATGGTATGTTCTCTGGCGACTTCCTTGACAACCACACTGTCTCGTTTATTCTTAACAGGGATCGTACATACGGGCATTACTAGTACTTTCTTGAGTGAAATGGTGGTCTCATTGGTCTCCATCAGCGTCAATGTGCTAGAGACTTACTAGAACACGACTTCATGTCTCCACCAAGAACGAAGCCATCAGGACAAGTGCACATAAAGGAACCTTCTGTGTTCACACATCCGTAGCTACAGTTGTGGCTCTCATTCTGACATTCATCAATATCTGAAAAGTACGTGCCTCGTGTTAAACAGTAGTAGAATTTGATGTGAGCTAACTCACCCTCTGGAGCGGTATAGAGGTAAAATATGTCAATATATATACCTAAAGCAGTCAGGGATGTCATTGTTTTCCCACTATGATTCAGTACAATCTTTCGAATTCGCGATCTCAGGCACACAGTCTGACGTTCAACCACTGCGCGAACGCGCTCTCCACATGTAGAGTCTAACCCTTACCATTGCAGGTTACGTTGTTCGAGCTTAGTTCGAACCCAGGGTAACATGAACAGGCATAGCTCCCGTCTGTGTTGTGACAGGTTGCCCTTGGCTCCGAGGCGAAGGGTAAGGCTGGCCGCTTGTCACATCTATGGCTTCCAGTTTGACATTCATTTATATCTGTAAGCGAAGAAACTGCTATCAACTTGGTTCAATAAAAGCATCAATACATGTAAGATGAACATGTACATGTACATGTACGTACATGTGGATGTATGTGTAGATAGATAGAGAAAAAAGTAACCCCATGACGTCATTCGATCGCATCGCTGGTAGCGTCCAGTTCCAGATTACCAGAACTCACCTTCACATGTCAGGCCATTCCCCATGTAACCTGGCATACAGGTACATTTAAAACCTGGCACCAGGTTTGTGCATGTGGCATGCTTGTCTGCACACGGTGTGCCTGGTTCTACGCATTCATCTATGTCTGAAAAATACGATTGAACCAATCAGAACACAAAGAAATCCGAAACTGCCCAAGTGCCTAAGTCTTACGACGTTGCCTCGGTTAAACCTCTATTTTTTTCTAACATCCGTGCTGAAAGAACTCATAACTTGCAACCCTGTTGCTTTTCTTAATTCAAATAGAGACTGATATTTCTAACTTACTTATACACCACTTTGTCATTTTTAGACAGAAATCTACATTCGACAGATTACATGTGTAACTAGTAGATGTTTTTCATACCAGTACAATTTCCAAAACTCATCCGGTATCCTTTGTAGCACGTGCACGTTGCCTTTCCGTCCTTGGGCGTTTTGGTGCATTTTGAAAATGGAGGGCAGAGACTTCTCTCATTCATGTTACATTGTTCGATTCCTGGAAAAAAAGAACCCAAATTAAGAAATCATTTGCATTTTATCTCTTCTTATGTGAGTTCCCTGATGATTCAACATGGACCATATGCGTGAAAAAATGGTAGCCTTTGGAATAAGATGTGGCCAAATCAACGGCCCTCTCGCGCTTGGAATGTTTAGTAACGTTGCCCGAACCCGCCGTAGATGAACCGAACTAACCTCGGCATCTTTGTCCATTTCCCTCAAATCCATCTTTACACTTGCAAGAATATCCAGGAGCCTCGTTCTGACAGATGCCATTCTCCTTATCGCATTTATTCGTCCAATCAGATGCGCATTCATCGATATCTGCGGAATAGGAATCGGATTGATAGCAGTCTAAATAGTCGTCTGTGACCAGAGTTTGCTTTAGTATGGGACCAGAGAAAAAGGAATACATGTAGTAGGCCTATGTGGTAATGCTGTAGTTGCTTTGGTAACGACAATACGAAGGCACGCATACGCAGTAGCGTTCCTGGATTCCCATCTAAAATGGCGAAGCTGTAAAGGATGACTTCCGGTCGCTGACGATTGCAATTTACATGACGAACGAACTAAAGTTTCCTGTTATTACCTTCACAGATATTCCCAATCATTTTCGATCCATCCGGGCACTTGCAATAAAATCCGCCGGGTGTGTTCACACATACTGATGACGTATGGCAGTTGTGTGTTTTCGTCACACATTCGTCAACATCTGAAATGAGATCAAAGAGCCAATCGCGCGAGGAAACTCCCACGTGGAGGAGGAGCGCCTTTAAGGCCCGTCTACACGATCATACATTTGTTCAAAACATCATCATACATTTTGTATGATGATGTTCATGGACAAATGTATGACCATTTTCCCAACAAAACTTGAATAGCATCCAACATGTATGATGATGTTCAAACGTCATCATACAAATGTATGACGGTGTTTTGAACAAATCTATGATCGTGTAGACAGGCCTTTAGAGTATGACACCGAAGTCGACAGTGGGCCGATCGATAGCTAAAACCATCGGGTTTCATTAACCCTCAGTTGACAAACTGTTTGTTAATCGAAGTGAATTTTTCGATTTTATGAATCGTTGATAGCCAAACATTCTAGAAGTCGAAATGTTTACTTTGGTTAATTCACGGTTTGTCAAAAAAGCCGATGGTTAAACCGAGGTTTACCTTAACTATCGTTTAAAAAATCGGCCCAGTGAGGTCCAATTTGTGTTGACTTACCACGGCATAACCGTCCGTTCAAAGCCGATGTATATCCCGTGTTGCATTCACAATAAAAGCTTCCTTCAGTGTTGTTGCATACGCTGTTGCGTACGTCACATGGTGAGGACAAACATTCATTCAAGTCTGAAAATGTTATATGAAATGATGAAAAAACACTTGAAGTGATTGAGTAAAGATAAATTTCAATATTGAATATGAGATTTGACTTAAAGTGAGATAACAACAACACTTTTAAGTGTTGTTGTTATCTCACTTTAAGTCTTCCTTCAACCATGCACTTAAAAGTGCATGGTTGAAGGAAGATCGGTTGTGTAACCAGGCTAGTTTTTGTCAATCTGTCGGCAGGTTCTACTCTATGATATTTATAATACCCACCTAGGCAAGTGTACGCTCCCTTTGGGGACCTTTGAGCATAGTACCCTTTGGGGCATCGACACGATATCCCCCCGTTGAGTTTATCCTTTGTGCATATGGACGCAGTGTCGCCTTTATTACACATGTCTTTCTCCTGCTGGCTACACTCATACTGGGCTGGAAGAAAAGACAGCCTGTAGAATAGAAAACAATGCAGACCCAATAACACCCTCCTCCCATTCCTCTCCAAAAACAACTAAGAGGGGTTACCAACAACAAAATTAATGTTAGCCTACCAACTGAACAAAATTACAGTCCACCCTCGCTATAACGAACCTTTTCACAGCGAACTCCCGGCTATAACGAACCCGTTGACCCCACTTTTTTCATCACATTGGCAGTTTCATCTTGTCGACAATGTCAGGCCAGCAGCGCATGCAATCAACAGTACTTTACTGTGAAAGTTACTGTAACCTCGACATTTGGCCCTTAACAAGGTAGGATTAGCTGTCACATGACCATATATCGTGGTAAAACAGACTTACCCCGAGCAATGCACGTCACAGCATCATTATGGAGGCTGAATGCATTATTATTGTCACATTTGCATGAATAAGTGGCGTACGTGCCCTTATTCACTTTGTGGCAGACCTGAGCACAGTTGTGTTGAATATCACAGAGGTTGAGTCCTGAAAGTGGAACATTGAATAATCACAGAGATTTTACTCGAAATGAGATACTGGAACACTTGAAGTGGTTGCCGCCGTATTAACGATCACTGTCATTCGACGTCAAAGAACTGTTCTTTGCGAATGCAAGCCATCGTTTTCACATAGTATCTTTTAGAGATGTCATCTTTATTCTATTTTATGAGATGTAACAATACCGTATTGCAAACTTTTCACTCTTGCTCTTTTATATTTTAAGACTTCAGGTGTCCGTTGCTTTTTATCGAAAAAGCCTTACCTTCACACTTTCCTGTTTTCTGGTTCATCCTAAACCCTTGATTACAGTGACAGGTATAACTCCCTGGTGTGTTCAGACACCAAGCATTGGGCGGACACTTGTGAGTTCCAGCTGAACATTCGTCTATGTCTGCAAAATATCAAAACATTGGAAAACCTATTCTGTGAATGATGTACCGGTACATGTGTACCAATGTTCGTGTTCTTCTGCGTGGTAGAAACAATGGTGCCTGTCACCACAACAGCCGTGTACGGCGGGGGGGGGGGTAGACTATAAGGGTGCGGGGTGTGGGGGTAGGATAGAACGACCACCACCAATATCTACTGTACCTTCACATTTTTCTGGTTTTCCATGTTGGATCATTTTGTATCCGTCCTTACAGACACAAGGATACGTCTGCGAGTTGAGATCCTTGGACTCGCGTTCCTTGCACTTGGTGCCACGATCGTCGCTGCATGTTACCTGCCCTGATACACATTCGTCTAGGTCTGTGGAAAGAGGGACTATGTTGAAAGAAACATCAATATGCATATTGCATAGTTTACAACGATATCAAATGCCTTCATCACAGAACAAGCATATGTGACTGGAAGGATCAGAAAGCAAGTCGGGGCACTGGTGTGCTGGCAAACATTCCCAGGTAAACTCGTGGACGGCTGGGTTCCGATCCTTCGCCGACAGTTACCGGTCGCGCACCCAGCAGCCGCCTACACCGACGCCTCGACATTTCATTTTGACCGCGCAGTTGGTATGACCACAAGCTCGTCAAGCAGTATTCCCCGTGGCCGACAGTCACCGCCAAACCGTCTCGCTTTGGGACAAGCATGTTATTCCACCTTCAGCTTCCTCGCTGGTGCTCCATCATATAGGAAGTAACTCGTCTAGTTTGGTGGCGTATTGATTGGCGAAGCAAATCTGCCAACCACTCGCTTTATTTATTTCTCAACAGATACGACACAAGATCCAATTTGCCTTTACCTTCACATTCCCTTGTCCTGGGATCATAGAAGTAGCCTGCATCCTCTTTCGAACATTGGCATTTATATGAGGGGGTGATGTAGCGGTGATAGTGGAAGGCGTTGCATTGACGGGACCGGCCGCACCTATCGGGCCCTGCATGGGGAGAAATGACCTTCATTAGAAGGAACTGTATAGAAACTGGATAGGCCTAGATAGTTTTGCATGGCATTGTTGGAAACTGAACTTTTCCTTTTTTCCTCTCGAAAGGCCCAATTCCACTAGAGCTGTTACCACCGCTGCTTGCGGCTAGCGGTGTGGTTTCCACAGGGTTTTGGATAATCCTTCGATGGTTCAAAAATATGGTGTGTTAATTATCCCAATGCAATGAAAACCCCACCGCTCGCCGCAAACGGTGGCCAAGTCCGCTGTCGTGGATGTTTGCCAACCAAACTGAGCTATCTAAATGCGCATATTGTAAAATCTCCACCACCACGAACAAGTGCCAACACAGTTGCGGTGTGAGAATTTATCATAGTTTTGGCGCCATCAGTCTGGAATGTTGCCAGGGTACTGTGTCGGGCATTATTGACTCAGATTGTGTGTGTAGACTACCTACAGACGCAGTGTCCTGGATGGAGCAGTGTCCTCCCTGGTGGGCACGGGCCGCATTCGGCCACCTTTCCTCCTGCGACGTCTGTACATGTGACTGTGGGGTAGCACGGGTCAAGCGAACATCTACTGAAAACCTTGAGACAGGACTCCCCATCTTGATGGCTCTTATCACAGACACAGGGCACTATTGTGAACGGCTGGATGTATGTATCTTGGTAATCACACGTACCGACGGACTGAAAGACGTATGAAATTTAACTCATGAAGGGTAAGGACCAAACGTATAGGTAAAGAACATTTCACTGCCATCTATACTAGTACTTACTGATTTGCAGGGACAAAATGTCACAGTCGGAACCAGAATTGATGATGCCTTTTTATCATCTGTAGCTTGAATCCTAATGAAGGGGGTATTGTCCGCCAATAAAGGAACGTCCTTGACGGAAATGACCCCTGTGGCAGGAGCAATACTCATCCAATCAGGTGCATGGATTGAGAAGGTCACGGGGTCACCATCCGGGTCTGTGGCGTTTATTGTAATGGCGTCAGCAGAGGTCATCTTGTAATGAAGTCTGATCACAGCCTTGTTCGAGGTGAATTTTGGAGGAGAATTGCCTGAAATTTAAAATGTTCATAAATGCGTAATCTACGCTGATTTCTGTGCTCGTGCTACTGTTTGATTTTGAAAACGAGGCTATGATGTAGGCTACTCAAAGAATCCGTACTGGGCGAACATGAATATTCCTCGGCGATTTCCCTCGGATTCTTCAACGTGGTTCGAGATGTCCCGTAAGAGGGACACTTTTTGAGCAGCCTGTATAGCATCTTACCTCCACTGGTCAGTTTAAATGAATCACAGCTGCACGTAGGACGGACAGACAGAAACTTGGAGCACTGTTCCTGGCTCGTATCACCCGATGCTATGTTCTCGCTGGAGCAGCACATGTCAAAAGTCTCGCGATATTTGTAATCGTTGACTGTGGAACTTGCTGTATTTTTTCGATGGATCAAATAAAGGTTCCGACCACCAACGATAAAAGGGTTAGTTACCAGCGAGCCATCCAGTAGGTAGCAGCACTGGAGGTAAAATAAAAAATGGTAGGAACCAGTGTCTGCTCTATCACGATGCGCTACGGTCTCCTTCCAGCAAGATATTTCGGATTTTTTATAAACTTCAGAAAATAAGTTTGTATCAAGTAACGTCCGATGGCAAGGACACTTCTCTGTGTGACCTTGACCTATCGCAGCTGGTCCTGAAAATAGAGTCTCCTGCTTCTTGACCCAGGCCGTGCATTGAATACCCGTATGTTGACAGGACGTTTTTGTCGAATCAGAAACAAGGATATATTCCGTGCCCTCCACTGATTTGAATAGTCTTCTGTCGATTCTGCTAATGTCTGTCACCATGTTTGTCTGTTTCAGACTTGGACACGAGTTTGCGTCCGTTTGCAAATACTGCGAAGTGCTATCCTCTCCACGAACGTAAAACCCTGAAAAAGATATTGAAAGGGTTGGCCCTTGATGTTAAACCACTCCAGTCTCAATTCAGGTAAGTGGAGAAGGACACAGGTCCCACGCATCTGAATTTTAGGTACTCGGGGTCGGAGTGGGAGTCGGTTCTCCGTCTCGAGTCCACCGCCCATCCCCACTGCGCCACCGCCGCGTTCCCCCAGCTGTGATAAAATCGATAAAATCTCTCGTGGAGGTCCTTACCTCGAGCCACAGGGAGGAGATGTTGATACTTCGAATCATACATGAATTCCCACTTCATTTCACCATCACCGTAAGAATAGACAGCGACTGTTTCCAAATAGTTCGTCACAAGTCGAAGCCGGAATGTTGCCCCCTGCGATTTGAACGAAATAATGAATGTGATTGGTGAACTGTATTAAAAAAAATTGCATACCTCATACCAAAAACCCGCTTCCAGGAGGTTCTCACATGCTCACACCAAGCTCACAGCAGAAGAGGCAATTCCTTGCTCATTGCTGAGCAATTTTACTGCCAACATGAAAGGATCTTGGACCAAATCGAACGCGGACGAATGCCCTACTTACATTTTTCTCGTCGTCAATATGAGTCACCTGATTCCATTGGACGTCTATCATCATATACTCTGATGACAGCGACGTACTGCATGTCTGGCCTGCCGAAGCCTTGTAGGTGTAAAGAGGATCGAGCTGGGAGAAGATTCCAACATTTGAACCTGGGTCAGTGAGACCAAGTTGTTGCCTTACTTCATCCTGTGTCAGGGTGTCATATACCCTGTAGTATACACTGACGGCCTGAAATAAAGGGAAAGGTGAACGGTTGGAGTCGTGTTGTATGATTTAAGTTTGGGAAAAAATTGAAGTTGGACCGAACTAGAAACATTCTATGGCGAAATGACAGAGATGTCATAGCCAGATACGATGTCCGCCGAAGAGGCCTGTATTTATATGACGTACTAACCTGGTTTGATAGCCTCCTCATATAGGACCAATACGGCGCTAGTATGGCAATGTTTTTTCGGCCTTCGTTCTTCAAGCCATCTGGACATGGGGCGCTTAATTTGAAATCTTTGTACCGCTGTCGCCATCGCTTACCGTCCTCCGGGGGCAGGGATGTAAAGACTACATAGCCATCCCTAGAGATCTGAAATTGGAAATATAAAAATATATTCAGAATTACATATAGGGCCTACATGTGATCTTGAGTAGTGCCTGAGAAAGACGTTGGGCGGCGCTGTATTCGCCAGGGTGAACGCTAGTCGTAGCTGTGAAAGACGTTGAGCGGCGCTGCAGTATAGCCACGTCAAATGGGGTCGTGGATGAGAATGACGTTGTGCGGCGCTGTAGTCGTAAAACTGATCTGGCGTCGCTGCAGATCAAAACTTACAAACTCTTCCAATTTTATAAATCCATGTTATCAGCGATACAGTTGTATTTATATTTACATGAACTTACGTAGAATGAACGGAACCGTCTTGGACCCAAAGGAACAGAAATCTTTGTAAAAATGAGGGATGGGACGTGGTCATTGTAAACAATTTTCTCATAACCCGTGAGGTTTTTTACTAGCCGATGAGGATCTGAAATTATACAAAAAAAATCTCGAATAAGTTTCTGATTTTTGTACCGAATGATATTTTTCAGACCTCACATACGTACATCTACGTACATGTACGTGAATATAAAAGCGCGAAAAGGAAAGGCATAAAACGGATTTCTGTACCATACGTACGAATTAGCTACTATCTACAAACCTGTACAAATCCTCCCATCTCCCTGATACGGACTTTTACATTCACATTTATAGGAGCCTACAGTATCAACACAGGCGGACCGGGTTGGATGACATGGACGGCTCTGTCTCCACGTCGTCTCATCACATTCATTAATATCTGAAAAAAACAATGGTTTTGTTACAGCTACCCACTGGTCAACAGTTCGTACGTCCGTCCGTCCCACGTTCCTTGTGAGACTTGCTCTGCAACTACAATCAGCATCTCGGAGAGGCTCAGAAATACCACCGATGTAAAGGAGAGTCTACTTACCGGTACAGTGATACATTTTTTTACTAAAATATACTAATACATGTACATTGATAGGCTGTACTAATTTACCAAATATCACCACTAGGCTACATGAAAAACAAGGTGAGCGATGTTAGAGGATAAGCGTTGACACAAACGAACACGTTGGCTTGACATCGCTGCAGTTTGACGCGCTCCTTCAAATACCACCAACTTTCGACTCATTCTTTGTGTTTACTTACCCACACAGGTTGTGGGATTTTGATTCTTGTACCCAGAAGCACACACGCATTTGTAATACCCTTGTCTGTTCTCGCAGGCTATCACTCCCGTGGCGTTCGTAAACTGACCGTTTACATCCACTTGACACTTGTTCGATGGAACTGCACATTCGTCGATATCTTAGAAAGAGACGGAAATTTATTAGGAAAACACCCACTTACTCAACATTTACGTAATCGATGCCAGTCGTTTTCCATGGCAGCTTTAAAGTCAATTAAGCCTACATCTGCCTCCCTTGGCTATTCTTGACAATGACAGTAGGGACTTACAGATCCAGCCTCCGTCAATACTAGGGGAAAAGCCCAACCTCGTTCCCAGGGGTCGTTCGCTTTCTGACAATATGGCGGTCGCGTCACTAACCCCTGGCATCAGCTTTGGATTTAACGCACGTGATTGGTTGACGGCAAACCGTCAAATATATCCAAGAATTTACCCAAAGAAATTTTCAAAATATTTTGGATCAAACCAGAAGGTTATCTATATCCAGGTTTGATGATTTTTTGTAAAAGAATTTTAAAAAGCACTGGTTAGTATTTCAAATTGATTATTTTGACTCGTGCTGCCACCTATACTTAGTCCAAGATTCCTGGATTAGCAACCGAGCTGATTCCAGGGGTTAGTGAGCGAGTGGTCCGAGGTTGTCTGAGCGAACTATACCCCTGGGGACGAGGTTGGGAAAAGCCCTGACTGACGGCAGAAATAGCGACGTCGGCAGTAGCAAACAGTTATCGTGCCAAGCATTGGGAAATATCCCTGCTTGCTGGGTGATGACGATCAAAAATACGCTCGCTTATGAATTTTTGATCTGTTCTCAAACTTGGCTGCCAGATCCTGGACTTGCCAAACTTTCTCCATTATTCAAGCGATAGAAAAATGATGAAACCGACGGAAAATATTGCCAGACGTAACGGACGTACAAGGCTTGTCTCCCACGGGTATGATCGGCGTAACCGAATTCTGATTAAAAAGGAGCGAAAAAATCCATTCTGCATAATTTCCTGGTTATTTGTTGCGTACATAATGACAGCAGGCATTGTTTACCATCCGCCCTTCATCACAAATCATATTTGTACAACTCGAACCGGAGACTTTGAAGGCGTATCTTTTTAATCTACAAAATGACGACCTCCTATTAATTACATTAACTATCGTACCGCGCTTCATTTCACAGCAGCCGGTCGAAGCATTTGGATGGGTGCGGTCGCTTTCCGAGTTACCAAGCCATCTATCATGCCAATCATGGCAACATCGACATGATAAATGATGGATGATGTTGCAAATGGCTTGTGAATATCAGGGATGCTCGTAAAATGGTTGGTTGAGTAAAGATTAGAGATACATTGTTCTGATTATACGGCACTGCCGAGCACTTTATCATAATGAAGGGGTTTAGCCGACCATCGTTGAACAAATTCAGGGGCCGGTTGCACAAAAGTTGAAAAGCTAAAAGTCTGTTAAGTTATCTTTTCCTGTTAAAATCCCTAACTTGGTTTTAACTAACAAGACTAACATTTTGGGATAAGTTAACGCCAAGATAAACTAACAGTGACTTTTTACTTTTGTGCAACCGGCCCCAGAACTCTTAAATATCTCTAACATCAGCCTTGATTTTAATTAACAATGTCACCACAATCATTCGGACAAGGCTCACCAGGCCGAAATTTTTTGCTTCTCTTCTACCTTTCCCTCTTCGTGTCGGCCATGTCGCCTGTTTTCGGCCATTGGCTTCCCTTACCTTCGCATCGCTTGTTCCCTTCCTCACCGACCTGCTGGTAACCTTGGGGACAGGTGCACGTATACTTTGCATATGGCTGGGGTTTGCAGACAGCTTTAGGATGTCTGCACGGGTTGAATGGAAAAGCGCACGGGTTCAAGGCGCCTGAAGGAAGTGAGGTGCAGAACTGTGTGAGTAATCATACAAAGGCGCTGCTCCACGTGAGAGTTTCCTCGGCGGGCGAGTTGGCTCTCAATTTCGATCTAGTTTGAGACCGATACCACTAAATACTGAGTGTAGCTCGCAATGGGCAGTTCACCGTTGTTGCTTTCCCTGCGATTAAGGCGGATTTATACTTTTGACGCCGTCACCCCGCCGGAAACCGCTAGCATTGACATGCTTGGAGTTGGCGTTTGCATTTGGCCAACCGGCCTAGCGTGTTGGCGGGTGACGGCGTCAGAAGTATAAATCCGCCTTTACGCCGACACCAACGACAAATTGCCCATCAAGAGCCAACTTGCGCGAGAGAACTCCTACGTGAAGCAGGCCTTTAGGCTAGAAACATTACGGTTTATCTCTGATTGCCGTATCACTGGTTGGTGTAAAGTTCTAATTTGAATTCGCAGGTGTCGAAAAGTTTGGAGTATCGATCAGAGCTGATCATCAATACCTGTAGGCGTTGTGATGCTTAATTTATCTTTAATTACCTTTAATGCTTAATTCTGATTATTTGTTTTCTGCATGTGACTTGTCTGACATTTCTGCTCAAGAGATACTTAGAGTCGAGAGACGGACCTGACGCAAAAAAAGCTAGATCAGTTCAGTCTCCGACAACCAAAACCGATAAATTGCTCTAAGGTATATTCTGTGCACGCCATGCAATTTGATATTATGCCTTTCTCAAAGTGCTACATTTCTTTTAATATTTCACTTCGCAATTACATGTATAATCAAAAAACGACAAACGAATCGGTAGGCGTCCACGAACATTGAAGTTTTCTTATCCGGGGTGGTTTGTTGTGTCACGAGTCGGAGTGACATTTTACTTCTTGTAATTATATCAACTATTTTGCACAACAGGCTGAAATTTTCCTGGGGGTGTTACAGAAATCTGACTCGCAAAGACCCAATTTAGTTCGTAAATCTTCTGACGTGAGAAGAAACGTGCCATCACGCTGTCAAAAAGTTTAACCAATGAATTCACGTCTATGTACCAACTCTCGCGAGAACATTCCCCACGCGGAGAGGTGCCCTTGACATCGTCTTCTATACCTGCTAAAATTCTAACTCAAGGCCACCAAAACATAACTCACAATACACAGGGTTTCAAAATATTCTTTACCAAACAAATACCAAGGGTTGACGATCACTTGGCAAAGTATGAACCGCTTTAAGCTATACTCTGATATCAGTTATCTGATTTTAGTCAATAACTTATCGATCATACTAATCACTGCCACTTGTGTTGTCTTTAAATGGGAATTCATCAATTTGTAACGCTTCAAAAAGGGTTACACCACGACGATGGTGTTCTTCAATTCGACGATATGGTTGCTTGTCATTAGGGTGGGGCACATTTTTTTACATCATCATCCACTGCCGATGCCCACACCCATCGTAATTCTGTTTAAGCCAGAAGCACACTCGGATAGATTTAAGTGGAGATTTTTGTCCCCGGTGATAAAAATCTCCACTTCGCGTGTACGACAGGCTTTAAGGCCTCATACACTGAATGACAAAAGTCAAAATTAGTCGCTGCTATGGTCAGTTCGACAACACTTGATCTGGCGACATGTTGAAATACTTCACAAAAGGGTCAGAAGATTTTAACATTTATGGAACGTTTCCACAAAAAGTATTTTGGAACGAACAGGTGTAGCGACTAATTTCGACTTTTGTCATTCAGTGTACAGAGGCCTCTACATACCTTGTTGACATGCAACATGGAAGATCAAACCCAAGAATACAGCTGCGCATGCGCAGAGACATCGCAATAGGGTCATCTGGAAAAAACAAAATTAGCTGGTCTTGTATAGGGGATATTGATTCGAAGGCCTACAATTCCTTCCACACGTATCTATTACATAGAGCTACATGTATTGTTGTTGAGATACGTACGCAAGTCCTAGAACGCAAGGACTCAATCAGCATCACTTATTGCTTAAAATCACGCGAGGCATCCAACCACAACAACTCAAGAAGCAGGGTTTTGTCTTTCTTACACAATGACGGTATCCGTTTCTCCACCAGGGGTCGTTACCGTTTCCATGGAAACTGGTCAAAGTATGACTTTGTAACCATGGCTACTGTTGCAAATCCATCTCTGTCTCATAATAACGATTTCTGTGACAGGAAACAAACGTTGTGTTCCTAAGACTAAGAGAAGTTTCGTTGCTGCGTGATGTTGATTAGGCTACCTCTAAAAATCATTGAAGTCGGCGGTCGTCATTTCGACCGACAAGGCTGGTGCGGGTCAAGGGGGTCCTGAACCCCATCCGCTCTCGGCAACGATTCTTCGTCACCTTTGCCAGAAATCGCATCTCAGTGCATTTATATTTTGAAAAATCTTTGGCGAAGAACCCGGAAAATAAAACCCTCGGCGCAGGCCCCGAAATGGTCATCGGTGCGCTGTAAAAAACCATCCGTTTCCATGGGTACGGATCCGTGGGTACACATACAACACTATAGACCATGTGCAGCGACGATTATGACGTCACCGCGACGTTGAGATGCCGCCATTTTGGACGGCACGTCCAACGCATTCGTAGCGTCAGATGCCGTCCAAAATGGCTGACGTGCGAATTATGACGTCAATGATGACGTCACGTGCACATGGTCTATACCCATTCCGAGTTGTATGTACACGTGTGATGGGTACAGCGGGCCCGGGAGAAATGGGCTTAAAAATTGGACAAGGAATTTACCCATTGCCATGGGTACGCTCTACCTATTCATTGTTTTTACAGTGTGGTCATCATTCTCAGGCTCCACCTCTGCAATGTCCACTTCGGGCCGCGGTAACCGAGGCAGTCTTCAGTCATTCCCTTTGTGGAAGGCACCAACGTTTACCGACCGTATTCGGGAATTGGTCAATTTTTTGCGCCATGATATTGAACGAGTGTGCAGAGCATCAGCAATAACAACCTGTTGATCGATCGATTGAAAAAATCGGATAAAATTCGATACAAAAATAGTGGACCTTACCGTGTGATGATGTATCCCATCCATGAGAGGGTCACCAGGAAAATAAGGACAGTGTGGACGGCCTTATGCGATCCTGTTCCCTCATGTCGTCTCTATACTTGTTTAACACTATTCATCGCAACAACCCCTCACCTGTCTTTGTGACGTAAAAACAATTATCATCACACTAAAAGTCACGTGACCAGGGTGTGTCTTAATCCCTGCCAGTCAGTAATCGTGAAATTCATCTCCATAAAATAACGAAATAAAAACTTGATCAGACCGACGGCAATTTGTCACGTTAATGCTCGATAAGAACAGGGATGTGCCAATGGAAGTATATTACATTATCTATATCGCGTAGATTCGCATGTTATTCAAAAACAGTTTCCTTGGCAACGGGGGAAACATGGCAGAGACGCCTGCATGTTGTGTCAATGTTTTCTACTATCGTTGTCAAGGACATTTATCGACAACTGCTCGATGTAACAATTCAGTGATCTCGATCTAGATCTATGTATAGACCTGGAACGAATTTATTTAGCCCGCTGAAACCAATTAATATCAGAATTTTTGCCAAGTTGCTGAAGCTGAGTAAACATCGAGGAGGCTTTGCATAGAAATCGTCGCAGACGTTTTACTGGGGCCGCATTGGCGCCCGCTGTGAAAGGACCCACACCTTGTGTTGCAACAATGGCGTTGAAACAGGCACTGTTCAATATGGCCACCAGAGCCACCATTTTGAAATCCGTGGGTTCCGTTCTACGAACTGACGCTACATCTCGGCGTTGAAGTAGATTCGGACAACTTGCTGGCCCTCGCGCTATTATGGTTGTTGGCCCAAGTAGTAGGCAAAATTAGCAGATCCGGTAGAAACTGACGAAGGTATGACGAAAAGAATTCAGCAAAAAAGAAAGCGGCTAACAGAGTTAATTGATGTTTTTATTTCAAAACATACACACATTTATATACCGGTATGTTGTAGCATACGGCCGACAGCAAGGCAGAAAGACTAACATAGCATGAAAGCGTTCAGAAGTTGCCTCCCAAAGCAAGGAGTCTGCATGGAGTCTGCCAATTTCTGCATGAGGTCCGTCTTTTTCCGCATTTCTTTCAGAAACAGCAACCCGTACGCCGAGTGAAACTGAAATGTCAGAGACTAGATATTTTGATCGAGATACATGTATTAAGTCCATTGCTCGCTACGATGACACTTGCAGGACTTCACAGCATGCGGATTGTAAACTAAACTGGACTTGCTGGCATTGTGTCTGTAGCTACCGCAAGACTCCCCAATATCCCAACAGGCAGCAGTATTTAGTCATCGGAGGGGGCCTTCCACCATTCGACCAGGGGATCCCCTTCCTGTAAGGGCCTGACGATATCCTCTGTCATTGGGTAAAACACAGTCGGTCTGATCCTGTAAGGCCGCCCTGCGTCTCTGAAGCCCACGCGTATCCGATCCCGAACAGTCTGCGGGTGGTCCCAGTTGGTCACTGGGCTGTCCGGAGGGAGGTCCTTGAAGGCAAACGACATTTCAGGCTGCATTAGAATAAACCCCTGGTCACATCCGAATGCATATCTTGGGTGCGATTCTGAATAGAAGGGAGCGAACGTGGTGACAAAGAACGTGTCTCTGTTGAACTGAAAAACCCACTCCTTTCTGTTTATATAGGATTTCTTCATGCAGTTGTAGCCGTTTGGGTCGGCTTCTGCAATGGTAGTCAGAACTCTCCGGACAGTCTGGCCAAATGTCTGCAATGAAACGTGGAAATGCATTTATGGTGTCGTTTGTGCCAGGATCTAGCGAACCTGCCCCTTGTCATACTTCATTACATGACAAACAATTTTGCTAGGTTCCTATTCCTGGGTATTCTAGCACCTCCCGAGACCCTAATGCCTTTTGTTTTCATGCTGCGGCAAGCAACTGGCGCAGTGGAGAGATGGTGGCAGGCCCATATGTGGATGGGTGACCCACATGGGCAAGGCACCTGTAACACAGTGGGGACAAAAGTTAGGATCACCCGAAACTCGAATACGGGTGCATGCTGATGGAGGTGCTTTACCTGGAGATCTGCCACATAAGGCACTTGTGGGACTTGGAAGAGAAAGCCATCGAGACAGAGCTCTGAGCACAGGAGGATGAACTTGTAGAAAGTCGGCAGCGATCTGTGAACGTTTTCCTCTGAAATGGATTGAAATGGCGGGACAGTTATCATTGGTCAACCCTGCCAGGTTGTCTCATCACGAAAACAAGCTCTTAACATAGACAAGGACGGAGATTTCCTTGGACGTCAAGGAGCCCCTCCACTATCATCGACACTCCTCCTTTCGTTTGGGGTCGTAAGGAGTGATTTCCTTCTTGAAAGAAGGTTCTGGAAGGGATTAGACTTCAAAGTCTTACCTGGATGGAGGAATCATACTCAAGGATGACTCCTCCAATGACTTACCGAGACTCAAGTTATCATCCCAATTCCGAGCTCCCCACACTCTCGCCTTCTTCGCAAATATGCATTGTGATCGCTCCTTCAGTGGTTCAAAATACTGTAAGGCCAGACTATCTTCTGCGTCGTAGGTCACAAAGTCACATATCTTTTGGTTAATCTTATTGAGTTCCTCCTCAGTCAGATCCTCCAGGGTTTTTTCCAGGTCACTTTTCGACTTTTTGAGGGGGTTGTAGACGAATGGTGCTTCCCCGATACCCCTCTTATCTGATTTTAGCACGTAGAAGGAAACTGAAAGAGGAACTATGCTGATGAAGAGGGCCCAGACTCCTACTCCTTTTAGAAGCGGTTCTCGGCAGACTCATCCTGAGAATATCAGGCGTTCTTACTGCTCGCTCCCTTCGTCACCGCAGTGTGTGCGGCGACGAAGGTAGCGAGCACTAAGAACGCCTGATGTTCTCAGGATGGGCAGACTCCGAACGCGCCTAGTCCGCTCCATCAGTGGTAGAATTAAACGCACCGGTAAAACTTCGTCCAGTGGTTTGCCCTTATTTCTTGGCGACACGCTACCTTGAAATAGCCGCCAACGCAAATTATAGTTTCATTTTACGACGCCAGATGTCACTAGCAGGCACTGGCACTATCGGTCTGTGTGTGAACAAAGACGACCTCGGTATGCCAACCCCATATCATCTGTATACATAATTACAGTACATTGTAAAACCTACGTGAGGTGTATAGGTATATTGAGCAATCTTTTAATCGACGAAATACGTGTCAGAACTATGTATAGCGATGACTGGCGGTCGGCGGAGAGGAGGAAGTGACGGGCGGGCTGGGTACCAGTACATCGATCTATAGTACATAGAAAAATGGACGGTGTTCGTGAAAACACTGGCTCATACTATATCACCAACTTACCAATGAAAAGAATAAATGCTGCTCCTGCCTGCCATGTTAAATGAACGCTCAATGAGACAGAAAAAGTCGAATAAAGCACGAGGCCCACACATGTGAGCCGCAAATATGTCAGATACTTCATGATTATAAATAGCAGTTGACGGCGCGCGTGACGTCATCACATATTTGGCGCGCTTTTCGGACATATTGATTGTATCGCTGGCATTCTTTAGGCTATTGCTTTCTCCCTCCCGGTAGTGTGGGAGTTTTAATGACGCAGGCACGGATCCAGAGGGGGGCGGAAGGGACGTACGCCCCCCCTATTTTCGGCAGAGCAATGATTTTTTTTTAGCAAGAAAAATTCAATCACATAAAAAATTCGAGTATTTTGCTCTCAGATGCCAGGAAAATGCATCTAAAAGCACTTAAATTGTCAATTTTTTCTGGGGGAGGACCCCCAGACCCCCCGTTTGGGCTTCCTGCGTTCGTTGTCCGCCACCTCCATCGAGCTACGCCCCCCCTTTCTGTCAACGCTGGATCCGTGCCTGATGACGCAACCACACGAATGAGATCCATAGCCTGGTTCAGTGTACAAATGGTTGGGGGGACTCGGTCCTCTACAAAGGGAGGGGTCAAATTCTCTCCGTAGTCATCAATACGCCCTGTCACGAGAGGTGCGTTTGTTCGGGCACGGAGCCATTCACTCCCGCAACCCCAATCACCAGTTCGGCCTTCTTAACAGGCAAAACCCACGACCGGAAGTCAAATATTTGGTGTCAAAGGCGATATTCCTACGACTAATCATGTTTTGACCCCTCTTGGTGTCGAAGTCGGCAACCGAGACGACTTCCTGTTTTTTTAAGTCATTTGAACAAATTGGAGTATAGAAATTTTTGTCAGCGCACGCTCGGAAAGCCATACTTTTTGTTATAACATGTTGACAGCAGTAAGCATTTGTAGATTACACTATTTCCTTGCCGAGTGATCGGCATACAGTCTGGGTTTTCGCAACTAAACGTTAGAAATTCCTTTGGCGGTTTTTGTGTCTTTGATCACGTTTTGACGCGCCCTCGATGTTTGTAAGAGACACCCACATCAAGATGCAAATCCATATGGTCAATACAGGTACATGAAACGTAGATTTGGAAGTAGGCTTGTGCCCTGCTGGTCGCTCAACAGAGATCCCATCATTCACCCCTCGAAATTCTATCACTCACGCTAAATGACCAGCCTTCTTTCCGGTATTTCAGTTGAATAGTGGAAGTTTTTGTGAGGAAATAGACATTTCCTATCTGTATTTGAGAGGAGTGACTCGCCGCTGATCCAGGAGGTATTGTCATGAACGATTTGTGCTGCGATGTTCCTTTCGTAGCTTACCCCACCATCGACTATATTGATCTTTAGTGCCGACAGCTGTTCAAAGATGGCGCCTCGATCGATTCCACAGTTGGAAGTGTTGAGGGTCGATTTCTGTTGGCTTGGGCATGATCTGTGGAGAATTTTTGCGGAACTCGGCAGGGCCTTGAACGCTGATTGCTATTGAGTCCGAATCCTCGACCTGGCACCACATGTCCTGTCGCCACCTTCAGTGTAAGGAAGTAGCGACATCTATCAGCTGCCGCCGTGGCCCAATTCCGAATACAGTTCACGGCAAGGTGTCGCCCATTTCGCACACCTTCCGACCAATCGAATCAATTTACATCATTATAATTATACGTATGATTGTTTACTTCGGGACGTCATATGCGAACGCCATTCAGTCTTCTCTTTAGTGCATTTTGGTATAGTTCATCCATTGCCGTATTGGCTGGGATGTGGGTGGAGTGTTTTCGCATAAACTGGGTTTTACAATGGGCCGGTTAATATAATACTGCACCATGAATGGATTCAATAAAATCGAATTTGAAAGTCCATTCTGGATTATTAGTATGAAAGAAAGTGAAACAGCTTGAAGGGGTGGGCAATAAATCGCTTTGTCTGTCGCCTTTTAGGGAGTTACAAACATATTTCATAGCGACATCTATCAGCTGCCACCGTGGCCCAATGGATAAGGCATCGGCCTCCTAAGCCGAGGATTGCGGGTTCGAGTCCCGCCGGTGGTTGGGTGGCAATTTTTTACGCATAGGAGCACATTCTTCCGTTTTCTTTTTGTCATTTGTGAGACGGAAGGGCCAAGTCCACTTTACAGATTATAATTTTAAGAAATACAGTTGAAATAAACAAGCCTTATAGCACATGGACTGCTCCTGTAATCTTCAATTCATGTCGCGTGCCAACAAATTTGGCCGTAACTGAGAAAAGAAAACGTGTCAGTCAATGGTAGAATATATTTCACATGGAATAAAAACTTAAAATTACAAATAGAATTGAAACTATTTATAGAAATCAGCATTTGCATAGGGTATTGAATATCAACCTCCATTTTGTTTCCAAGGACAGATTGTGGTACCAACTAATAATCCATTGATGCCAAAAGTGTTCGCTGACTCGGGGTGTTTATTCCAAAATGGGCCTAGTGCTGTTCCAGCTTCCTTCCACTACTAGTAGAGTGTGCTATTGCAGTCGTCCACCTTCCTCCCACTGCGGGGATCGACAAACCATCGTTTGTTAATAGGGCGTTAATAAATTCGGAGGTTGTCCTGAAATTACCGCGTTATCCTAATACACGAACGACGATTCTAAAACTCGATTGCTAACTTGCATAAAGAGTTAAAATGCTAATACGAAAGTGTAAAATTGTACAACACGAACGACTTTCATAATCATAGAAACCAATGTTGGCCGCCATCAATATGTGCAATCTTGCGTAGATTTCAGTGTCATCTCTCCAACAGTCCGAATTTTTATGTCACAAACACATTGTTAAATATACACCAGCATTCTTTGCCTATGTCATCCATGACGCCACAATATTTGGTGCATTCGTCATCCATGACTATCTAGTGCACTTCGTCATCACTTTTGCGAATGTCAGTTCCATCCGACGATCATTTACACGTGTATTCCTCAGTTTTCTTGCTACATTTCTTACACTCTACACGACAACACCAGTAGAATTTACACTTACACTGCCACGTCCTCGTGTATTGGTGTGTATTGTAACCTCGTCCACAACACATCAAGTTACAACCCTCCATATTACGTAATGTACGATTACAAATCCTACCAACTGTCCCGATAGACGCCACCATCGGATTATAGTCACAGTAATTGGGAGATTTTTCCATGTATACAAGATCACTTCGTCTCGGTCTCTTCCTCTTCTTCTTTCTGGGAGGCAGCAACTTGAGGTAACTCCCTCGTCCGGGTCTTTTGCTTTCAAATGCAAACACCTGCTTTGCTTTTTTGTATTTCGACATTAGGTATGTCCCTACTTTTTGGAACGCCGGCAACGTCTGCCAGCACGTTTTCATTGTGCATGAGCCAGAGATACCCAGGCATTTACATCTGGTCAGCATGTTGGCCTTTACCGCCTGAAACGCAGAGAGATTTGGACAAGTGAAAATGATTACAAGCAGTTGTCACTGAAATCTTGCGTGCTAACCCAAATGGCATCTTTTTTGCCGGCATGCAAGGCAGGACTGTGACGTGAACACGACGCTGGAATGGCTGCGGTACCGTTCTCATCTCCTTCTCTCGTATCTAGAGAGTTGGCATTGTGTCCACACAGGCTGCGCTGCGCGAGACTGATTGCGAGGTATGACCGCCTTCTGTTGTAACAATGGAGAGTTGGGGATCGTGGTTATTTCTCAAGGAGAAAAGATGGACATTGTGAATCTCTCTTCCCTTTATGACTTTCTACGTTTCCC